>JAYMSE010000043.1:0-75340 GCA_036897945.1 Silene undulata | reverse complement strand
AGGCTTTCTCTATGAATGGAAAAGGGGCGCTTTGGATCGGGAGTAAGTACTAGTACTAGGAGAAAAAAGAGATGGAGTAGGGAGGATACTGACTCGACATTCTGAACAAGGATGTCGGAGAAAGGGGTCTTTTCTTAGTCAGGCTCAGTCAGGTAGGAAGATTTGCAAGGCAAGAAAAACTTCTTTTAAGACAAGCACTGGCTAGCTAGGGTGAATTCACAGAACATGTGCGTGAGTAAAGCAAGAAGGATGCCCCGTAAGAAAGAGGCAGATAAGCATTAATTACCGATCTGACCTTCCAGCACTCGAGCACTAGAAAGAGAAAGAAGGAGCCGGCTAGAACAGGGGAAAAGGAAGCATTGGCTAGGTTTCTCTTTTCAAAAGTAGCAGTTCCAAAAGGGAAAGAAAGCAAAGGTTGCGCTTGATAATGAAAGGCAGGCATTCAAATATCTTTCTTGTTAACATCCCATTCGCCGATACCTTATGTGATGTGTTGCACGCTTTTCAGATAGGATACCTTGCCCAAGACTATAATTATAGCAGTACAAAGAAGCTAGTAGGTCATGAAAGAAAACTAAAGGTATGTTGACTTGCTCGCTCATACAAAGGCTTACGAGCTCTCTTTATAAAGCCTCTTTTCAGTAAGCCTACCTTGCCCTTAGAGTGAAGTAGTCGCGTAGCCAAAGGTCCTCGATTCTTAGAGAAGTGTTAAAATAAAGAGAGAAAGATTGCTATTCCATGTCTGGCAAATGAAGAACTTATTCGTCTTAGAATTCTCGGGTTCGGTAATTCCTATATAATGACTTCTTAAGTGCGACAATGCCACAAGCAAGGCCTTTCTTTCTATTCTCTCTTCTTAGTTAGTATGGCTGAGTCTCATCTTTAGTAGACGACTTTCTGGCTAGCAGCTTTCTATTTTTAGGTCGGTCGCATGGTGCATTTTGCGAGATGAGACTGACTTGAGCTCTGTCCTTGGCTTAGGAGGTCTACGTTAGCATGAATGCATCAAACTTTCTATTGGTAGGTGGAAAGGCCCATATTCTATAGCTATAGGAAGAAGAGGGAAGAACGTAAGAAGTGCCGAGGCTTTCTAGCAACCAAAAGGCTACTCTATAAGATTTATTTCGACGATATATTTTCAATTGTGACTTCTTTTCCGCCTTTTATTATTTGTTTCTTTCTGAAAAAGTAAGTAGCCCAATTCTGGGGTCGGCTCACAATTCTATAAAATTTTTAAGGGTTTAGGAAACGACTGCTCATTCTTATTTTCTTTCCTCCGTCTGCCGCGGATCTTCCTTCTTCTTATAGTTATAGAAGAGCAGGCTCACTACATCTTAGAGTTCGCAAACTCGTGTAAGAAAGTCAAAGGGTACTACTCGAGTGAATAGGGTCAGGCTTTCCCCTTTAGATTAGATTGAGGAAATTCCCTTTCTATTTGTAGGGCAGCATTCAGGGTCGAGTAATTATGAAACCTGTGGTCGTGAGTTGGTATAGACTGGTCGTCTCAAAGCATATATCTAATCTGAGACTACCCATGCTAGTTTCTCTGAGAAAGGCTGCTAGGTGACAGAAGGGTAAGGGATGTAAGGTCTTCGCCCGCCTTTATCGCATTAGTCTTTTCTAATTTTAATTACTATTAAATAGTTCAAACAGGTGGAAAGAGAAGGAGTCGAGTCGTCTTTATATAAAAAAGATATGAAGAGTGCGGTTCTTTGGAATAAAAAGTAAGTAAGGAAGCGGTGTCCCGTCCAAAACTAGAATTGGAATGGCTGAAGCCACATTCATTCTCAGTTCTCAGACTTACTAAAGATAGCCAGAATAGAAGAGTAGCTTTTCGTACATTAGCCGTGAATCAAGGTAATGATGCTTAAGACGGCCACTGCTGTGCTTATCTTTTCTTTGTTGGAAATAAATATAGGAATTTCCAGATTCCAGGGCACGAAGCCAATTATTTCATCATAAAAAATAAATAAATGACTAATCACACTTTATACCTCGCGAGATGATTGGACAGATAGGATGGGTGGATCGATCATTGACTGGCTTTAGTCCCCTGTTTGAGGCTCAAAAAAAAAAAAGATGGCACGCGCTACAATGGAGCGGCTTATTCTTATATAGAGAGACCGCTTTGAGTCAACTCAGTCTACCCTCGCCTTAGCAGTACGTGTCTTGTATAATTCAATTTAATTAAAATTAAAATGCGAGATATGACGAACCTCCCTAACTAAATTAACGAGAGGAAGAGCTACTTCGGAAGGGCTTTCGCTTTGATCACGAATCTAGGGTAAGAAAAAAAGCATAACCAGATGTAGCCAAAAGCCCACCCAAGTTCTGTAGTATGTGATCGAGGATTCGCGTGGAAAAGCAACTAACTTTGCTTGTAATTCGTCTTTTACGTACTCATTGTAATGAAAATTATAAAATAATACTGCAAGTCTAGAGATAAACGTATTGAGTATTAAAGTAGGAGGTGCGCCCTTTAATTAAAGGCTTGGCTAGGCCGAGTTCACTTATTGAAGTATACTGTAGGTGTGGTTCGTGGCCTCTAGTATTGAAAGTTTATGACAAAACAAGGACAAAGCAAGGAAAATTCAAGCTAATTCGGCTAACTACATTTGATGTTTAATCTTTGTTCATATGATTAAAGAAACCGAATAAGATACGTATTTGATAGAATGCTCACAAATTTGGCTGAGTACTAACTGTCCTAGAAAAAACAGGAGTGGTCATATCCTCGGTGAGCAAAGTGAGTTGAAGCATGTATTTGCAGAACCAGAATAATAAGCTTGCGCTGGTGGGGCGGGTGCCATTTGGAATAAACTTTACCCCTTTTCTCTTACCGTGGAATTCTCTTGCCCCAGATGACATGTATCTCTAGTTCTGTATCGATGCTATAGCAGAGGAAGCCGCCCCTTACTTAGCCCTGGACCGAAGGTTCAGATTGGATTGGAAGAAAGGCTCAGGACCTACAAGAGATCAGTACTGGGAAAGGCGCTAGATAAAGGATCATAGGGAAGAAGTTTCCGCCATACTCACTTCATTCTTTCTATTCTTCCATCCCATCAACTCCGTTTGCTTGCTTGCCCCAGCTTACTATACTAAGGGTCGAGTCAGCTTTAACTTCCTCGTCGTAGCTTCAACGGGTCGAAGCCTACCTCTTACCCCGGAGGGTGCGCAAGGGTATGAAATGAGTCGGCTGGAGAAAGGTGAACCATATCCCCCACCAGACTAAAACAGCGAAGGAGGTAGTTCGGGGTGAAGCGCATAATTAAAGGGCGCCACTCATTAGAATATCTTAAAGAAAAATCTTTCTCGTTAATTTATCCTAGCCACCGAACCTATTGAATGTCATTCTTAGCCCTGCTTTCCCCGACCTCGACATACCCGTTTATTGATCAACGATAAACTTATAAAGGTTGATATGGCTTAACTTCCTTCTTTCTTTACAGAGCAACCCAACCAAAATAGCTGAACCAACAAGGTGAACCCTCAAAAGAAGCAGCTCTTCGACCGGGGACCTCACGAGAAAGGGAGTGAGAATAGCTAAGATTTTTGGGTGCAAATCCAGGGGAAGTATTCACAGAAAGAGGGGTTTAGGACCATGTTACTGATGAAGACGATGGAGAGCAATCAACAGTCACAGTTAATGGGAGCGAAAAAGGCTTATGGACCTTCAAAATTAATGCCTATATAATGGTATGACCATAGGACACGCTTTAACGTGACTTTTTTCGTTACTCTAGGACTTTACAGAGTAAGGAGCTACATTTGATAAATTAACTTTACTTATTAAGAGAGTAACTTTAGCTAGTAATTCCTTCCTCGGGAATGGCTCGAGAAAAAGCGTAGAGCGATAGCAATAAAGAATGCAATTTACTTGAACATTGGTGAGAGGATGTGAAAGCAGGCTTGAGCGTTAGCATTGGTTAAAAGGAGAAGGACCCCCTGGGGCGGTTGAGCATGAATTTTAAAAAATAATAATGAGCAGAATGAGTGTATCGGATGTGTTAGCACGCGGCTTTTTTTGGAAGAAGGCGGAGGTGCCCTTTATTTTAGCCTTTATTTTAGTAGGAGACATGGCCCAAGCCCGGCTGAAAAAACCTTGCTCGACGAAAAGGGTAAATTTGGAGAAAGTTTTCAATGAAAGCGGCAATTCATTGGGCATATAAAGTAAGATGGCTGCCCTCCGCTTACTAGCCAGACGACATCCCACCCGTATAGCCGCCTAGTTGGTTCGTTCGGGACTTGCTTGCGCTTCAATGATATAATATGCATGCTTCTCTAGGGTTGGTAAGACCTATTCGTTCTGCCCATTACATTTTCTTATCCTACTCCTTTCCCACGCATTGCTATCAATCTCATAGAATTCCAAATCGCCTTTGGGGGAGTGGGATCAAAGATAAGATTTTCGGGAACGGGAAGAGCAAGAAAGACTTCTTGTGATCTTGAATGCGGATCCTATTTCTCCGCCATCAACCCCTCCTCAATTATCAGCAGCAAGATTCTCTCTCTTTAAGTGGGAGCCTCCTTTTGATCACTTACTATCGATATAGAGCCAGCATAAGGCTTTATCGCAATTACTATTTAGTAGATGGCTCTAGGAAGGACACCTGACCCATTATGCAGACTTCTTAGCACGACAACATTCTTTATCCTCTTTGTCATGGGTTTTAACCACTGGAATTCCCTTGCTTTTTCTTTTCAAACGTAATGGTACGAGCAGCTTCCCGCGCGGTAAGACTTTGCTTTAAGTAAAGTACTTTGTCTTCTCTTTTATTTCAGAATTTTTTTAGGATAGGATGACTTCTCCCCCGCCCTGTCTACATAGGTAGGAGCTACTAAGAAAGTGCCTTAATCTTCTCACTTTGGGCGGGACGGGTGTAGCAAGATGCGTCACATTACATCTAAGTCATTCGCTTGCTTTCATAGATGCGTAACAAGTTAACCTTTTTTCTAAGTTTTAAAAGAAAGTCTTCTCGGCTTAGTTTAGTAATTTAGTACGAGACATCAAAACGGGCGCCTTATTTTTTATAAGAAAAGTCAACACTGAGTAATCGCGTATAATAACAAAGATAAACAAGTTACCTGTCATTGAACAGCTCCATCAATCCATTGACTTCGGTCTTATATATAGACGGCTTCTATATCTATCTTTCTTATCTTGTTCGCTTGTCCTTTGTCTGTTGAGAGAAAGCCATCAGATCTCCTTCCGAGTCTAGGAAAGACAAGTAGGCGGGACCGGATTCCCCGCTTGACAACAAAGTTGTATAAAAAACGGGCATCACCCCACTCAAAGTACGAGCTACCAACCAGCCAATAACTCTTCATACAGACAGCTACCTTCTTGCGCTCTTTTCCTGCTAAAAAACGCTGGGATCATACATATTATTAGCAGCCTTATTTTCTTTATATAGATTAGACTTTTATAGGAAAGCCTAATTTTCCCTATTGTCTATATGGGTCGAGCGTCTTCGAACGTACCTCCGCGAGCAAGCGTTTCATACCTTATGAGTTGGTCGAGCCAAACCGCGCCTCGTTTCTATTGTTCTACTACTTTTATTCTACTAGTAGTACCTTACTTAGTCTTTTTGCAATGGTTCCATTCTGTCACTGAAGACTCACTTTACTTTTTTAGAAAAGAACAATTAAATAAACATGGATTACATTGTAATGTAACTATCTTCGGTTGAACTGTCTTACGTTTCTTCTTGTTATCGAGTTATAATAGATTATGAGATCCCGCTCTATATATATAAACGCCGAAGTCAAGTTAAATCGCTGGGCGAGCTTATTCTTTCATTGCTATAATATATACAATATATACTAAGGTAATGATGTTAGTGCGACGCTTCCTCGAAATGAGAAAAAAAGTCGTGGGTTTTCTCGAAAAAAGGGACTTTACCCCCTTCCTTTCTCGGACTCAAGGCGAAACAGCAATTGAAAAGACGTAAAGGCTTTCATAGATGAATAATATAGACAGATGCTCAATTCTTATCTATAATATAACTTAGCTAGCATCGTCAAACACTTGAGACTAGCGCGGCTTCCTTTGCTTTTTTCAGAAGGGTATACCAAGAAGGTCTAAAAGCGACTCCAACGTGGTACTTAGTCTTATAAGTTCGAAGGAACTAAACCTATTGAAAGCAGAAAGCTAGGCTCTCTTGCTCACTTGTTTTGGCCCCTTAATTTTTAAAATCAAAAGCTGTCGGGGCCAAATTGGTTGAAACAGCTAATTCTATGTTATGAATTACTTCCTAAGAGGTTGGGTCGTAATATCATCCCATACATATTATTTTTAGTTAATTCTTTTTGTTAAAGATATATAGGTCTGCATACCTCTCTCTTACGCTTGAACCTATAAACATCTTCCCCCTATCTTAGGGGTCAAGTCACTTCGTACCTTCTTAGTAGTAGAGCTTGCATGCGAGCATCCGCTTCTTTTGTTCAAGTACTTTCTTTTTTCTTTCTTTTGTTTTGCATACCTATGATCTTACTGTTTATGTTTCCACTACGGATTTTTTTTGAGGGAGCCCCGAAGTGTGGGATTATAATTCAACTGCTGCTGCTTTGACCCCGATCTTCTTATATCTCTAATGATGATGATACAGAACAAGAGCCTCATTCTCGTTGGACTAAGAAAACTCCCTAAAATAGAAGCTCCTAAAACTCTTCTTTAGTCTCTTGTTCTTGGACTCTGGTTCGAAAAGATATGACCCCCCCAAAAAAAAGCACACTGGTATAATAGACTCTTTCTTCTGCTTTTCTTTGTTGTGATTACCAGTCACTAGCCTATGGCTTTCCGTGATTATGGGACTTTACTTCTGGCCTGTAGTTCCTAACTCGTTAATATATAAAGCTTTTTACTACTAATCTAACTTATTATTTATAAAGCGCTTGAGATCTTCTGCCGCATATGTACACGCTTCCCTTGTTGATGAATATGAGGAATTGTTACTTCATCAGAGGAGACAGTTTTCCAAACACTACGGTAACTTTTACCGATTGAGCAGTTGCTAGCTAGTCTATCCCTCGGAGTGCTATTCTTTTTTCTATGACTTACTTTACTTTCCTTCTGGACTAGAGGTGCTCTCTCTGTTATAGCTTTTATCGGAGCTACACTAGAGGCTTGGGAAACTAAGATTGGAAGCTGTGCCCGAGCTATAAAGATGGAAAAAGGGGAAACCCAAAAGTCAAAATTTTATAAATTCTCAAAACTCGAAATTTCTTTTCTTGATCCCACTTGTGCTTACTTTTGGTTTCAATATTGCTAATATCTTGTCAAAGAAACTTACATTAATTATTCGGTAGGGGGCGAGAACCTAGCTCTCAAACCCGACAAAAACCGAAGGAAAGCAAAGGTTGATGATAAGCACAAGCAAGCACGACACCGGCAGTAATGCGCATTAAAACGAGATCGAAGAGGTGTATGTAGTTGCTCATGGGCGGAAAGGTTCAGCGTTCAGCTAAGGATATCTCGAAATCTCATAGCTATACAGATATTTAATAGGGGGTACTTCTCGATCATTAACATCAGGATCGGCATCGGTTGGCTTAGCTCGTACGGGAGCCGAAGACTCGACAACTTGGTAACTTGCTCGCTCTATTTAGATTTAGTAGGGACTATCCGTCGGGAAAGCACGGCAAGAATCCTTGTCTTGTTGAATTAATTTCAAATTAAAAACTAGTCTGCTTGCGTTGAGCGTAGCTCTTTCATCAAGAGAGTAGTGGCTTTCAACAGCGAAATGAATATCAACTGCAAATTCACAAAGTAGACAAAAACAGATATTTAATTATTGCCAATTCATACCCAAAAGCACCTGCTGGAGTGCACTTTCAAGTGCCATTTCAGTACTAGATGCAGTTGAATAACCAAAAGGCGCAGTCTTATTTGACAGCCTTTATCTTCTCTTAGGTTACTCTTTTCCCCCTCTCTTTGATGTTTGAAAGGGATGAGCTTGATAACTAAGATTGTGATTCGTATCGTAAGCTATAATAAAAAAAGCGGTTTTCCAAAGTGTCCAAACGAGTGGATTCCGATAAAATTAAAAATGTCGGTAGAATGTCAATCCTATCCCATGTCCAATACAATACAGTATAGTAAGACTGTCCACCCCGTATATCGCGATCAACCAGCAGATGCCAAATCCTTTCTTTTTTTCTTTGTACGATCGAAGTTTCACAAAGCAAAGCGCCGACCTTTGAATTTTATTTCATTTTATAAAAGACCTTTTTACTTTCGTGTCGTCTATAGAGAGGTGGAAAGCCTTAGCCGCATCTGAAGAATTTCTTATTTTTTATCTTTCTCTCATGGGGCTTTCTTGGGAATAGACGCTTCTTTGTCTGGAAAGAGAGCATCATTTTCCAAATGAGATCCTGAGCGTCGGCGTCAATTAAAAGAGAACTTCAGGACCTGTCGTAAAAGAAGAGAGTTCTCCTCTTTCTTAATACTTAATGAACTTGGTTTTCCCTCTTTGCAATCAAAAAGCAACCTTAAGAATTAAAATAAAATTTCTCTAATGTCAGACTGAACACTGAACTAAGCCACTTATTTCGTCTACCTCACTCGCTACAACGGGGTGGGCCCGAAAAGAAAAAGGCCACCCGCTTTATGTATATGCTATAAAGATCATATAAAAGCAAGGAGTTTGAACACCTTTTCAATAAACGGCTCTAATTCTAATAGGTAGCGGGCTTCCCACCCGTATTGAAGTCTCCGAGCGAACCACTTCCTTTGGAATCGAAGACATCCCTACAATTAAAGATAGAAAAGATAGGGATTTGCCTTGATGATAATACCACGACTGGGGGTGGAGCTGGGAACAAGCCTGATTGATGCAAACTCTTCCCCTGCACCCGATTGGCCAGGAACAACAACGTTTGTTCTCATGCTGCTTTCTTTTCAAAGGAGGCGGCTTCCTTCCATCTCGAGTCCCATGAACAAGGGACCAAGCTGTCGATTTCTCTTTAATTATAGGATACAAACGTGGGTCGAAAGTAATGTAATTAAAAACATAAATGTAAGACGGCAAGTACCTTAACTGGGTGAAATTAATAGTTTAATATAAGATATTGTGCGGATTGCACGGCGCACCTGGGCCTTGAAAGATTACTTATTTCTTTCGCGAGGGATGGATTACTGTCAAAACAAAGGAAGAAAGAAGATGGCTATCCTTTTGAACTTCTCCATGATCGGCAGCTGCAAGTCTTGGTTCTTCAACTGAACTTTCCGAGAATCATTAAAGAAAGTAAAGAGGGATAGAAGTGAACTTGCTAGCTAGCCTAAGGACAGACAGAGCCCCTCCTCAATTGGAACTAAGCTAAGGTTGCCCTTTGCCTTTGAATTAGAGAATCACCGGATTTCCTTGAACCCAGCTCAACATCTTCTTTTTGAAATGGCAATTCATACCTATCTTCCACAAGTTAGAAAATCTAATTCATTTAGCTCGTGAACGCGAATTGGGTTCGTTTGATTAGTAAAAAAAAGAGAGTTCGGTGTCTTTGCTTTGTCCAAGCGGGAAGTTGAGATTCCCGCCGCTGCACCAACATACCCACTGTTCGCTTTCTTTTTTGGGAATGCCACTCTACTTGATAGGAATGCAGCCCTACTTTAAGGCAGGGAAGAAGACATAGTCTTACAAGAAAGCAAAGAAAGCATCTATTCCAAAAAGGCATTAGCCGGCGAAGCCACAGCTGTTGATGGGGCTTCCCCCACTCTTATAGAATGGATTTTGAGAATGTATGAAATTTCCCTCGAAAAAGGAGACAAAAGCCCTCTTCGAGCCTCTTCCAGACCAGGATTTTCGGTGCCTTTAAAGTCATACCGGTTTTCAAATTCTTCTAATGCACCTCGGGGACCGAACCCTTACACGTCTTCGATCGCCAACAAACTCTCCCTCTTTCTTTAGGGCTTTCGCTCGTTCCTCGTGAAATAGGAAGTTACCCTACCTTGCGTACTTCTGAGAAAATAGAAAGACTGAACCTTACCCATCTCCACCTCCTTCTACTGCGGGAGGTGGCTCTAAATTAGATAAGAAAATTATATAGAAGTAAACTAAAGTAGACGAGTGAGTCTCATTCGAATCAATATAATATTTAAGTAGAGATGCCACCTGCCGACTCATCGAAGAAAAAGTGGATCAAGTAGGTAGGTTGCCGCAGCACCGGCTTCAGATCTCGACCCAAATACCGCCTTCTACGTATGAGATGTGTATAGTATTATACGTATACGTAAGCTTTTCCCTTTTTTTTCTTTGTGGGTGATGTGTTCATGATCTTACAGCCTGTTATAATAATTTCAATAGCGAGAGCTGGTAGCAAAGATAAAGGTCCATCCAACTTATGAATACTCTTCTTCGTTAGATTTTGATCATCGTCTTGGAGTCTTATTATTATTCTTTTATTATAAAGATCAATTAGAGATACGAAGACGAACCACGAGCAAAGGATACGTAGGAACGAACGAGCGTTTATTGTATTTAGCCAGCAGTGACCGAGGTGGAGCTACTTGGAAATACATTACTTAGCCTTTCTCTCTTTGGAGTTGGAGATCAGTGGTAGTCCCTTTTTAGACATAGTGACGTAGTATAGTGAGTAGCAGAGCTGTAAGTTCACCCTTAACAAAGCCTTACTTTATGCTACTCCCTTTATGAAACCGCCAGTTAGAGTCGTTATCTTTGTTATTGATTCACCGGATCTGAGCTAGCAAAAGCCAACAATTGCAGCGTAAGGCGGGTAGATGATATGCTAAAAGTGTAAGCCCGATAAGCCCGTAGTAGTAAGAATTACATTGCAAGTGGTGCAGAAGTAACCCACCCATTGTATATTGTATAAAGAGTTTCTTCTTTTTCCCAGAAATAGATGAGCAAGTCAACCTATTACGAGAAATTCCCATGGAAATGTAAAGATTGAAACCAATTACACGAATTGACAACTTATTCCATGAAGAGAAAGCCTCTTTTAATCAAAAAGCACTGTTTGTCTTAGAGGTAAAATTTTATTTTAATTGAGTGCCGGAGCCTTGGGGCGGGCCCACCCTTAGCTTAAGCTTAGCGTAGTAAGGCTTTCAATCCTTGTGCTTCAGTTCAGAAGACCCTTTCTGATCCACGTTTTATTCCGCCTCGTATTTAGCTTCAATATCGGTAGAATCAGAGGCTTACTTAGACTCATCCTTTATAGGGGCGTCTTATGAAATCAAAGTCAAAGTATAGTCATAAAAGCTTATTTGCATGCAGGAGAGAAAGTTATTTTACGAATATTTCGGTAATTTAATAGAAGCTCCTTCATAAGCAAAGATACTACAAAGGCGTGTTCTTAAGCTTTTTTCTAGTCGTAAGGGCATTTGCGGATGTTTCGTCCGTGAAGAGTGCACAAGGTAGCTTGCTTCCTTAAAAGAGAACTATAACCAAAAGGTCTTCAAAAACCATAAAAACACCCTAAACAATAAAACAAGACCTTCCATTTCTTAGCCCCTTTGCTTTACTCTTTAGGGTCTCTCTCAACGAATTAGTTTAAGGAAAAAGATTTTATGTAAAACAGGATAAGCTTCTTTATTTATTAGAACAGGACTAGAAGAGTGGTCTTTATTATAGGAAAAACAGAAGCATTAGTGGAGTTTGGTGTTAGAATTGTACTTCGAACAGCTGCTCCCTTTGTTACGGTACGAAATCTCATTTGGTAAGAGAGCCCCTTATAAGATAATGCATAATGCTAAGAACTCATCCTGAGCTTGATCTTTTGCTGCTTTATAAAGCTCCGAACCCGCATTCTCGATTCTGAATCACTACTACTGGATTGATATTAATTTAAAAGAAGATTTCTTATTTTAGTAGCATAGTTGGCACGGAAGCAGCTTATCCTCTATACTCTATAATAAAGGCTTTCTTTCTAAATCTCAATAAGTAAAGAAAGCGCTTTGTCGAGGTCTGTTCTCAAGAGTATAAAGAGATGCTATGAACACTGAGCCATCACATCCAAGCATTTTCTCATCTGACCCAATTCAATCTTTTAAAATGAAATTTTCCATTCCCCGTCACACAGCTTAATTTCGATACGCGGTTCGTAGTGTTGTTAAAAAAAAAGTTAAATGAGCGAGTCCAACGTGTGTAGTGAGCCGGCTGTTACCGGTAACGGAGTAAAGATCTTGGCGGTAACGCTTGCTGGTCTTGGTCCGAAAAAAGCTGCTTGTTGTGCGTTTGAGCTCAACCTCCCCTGCTGTGTAGTCTTGGTTTTCGTCATACGGGCTTTGCCCGACTATATAACCGGGTTTTTAGTCTGCAAACTCCGCCTTTTTTTTTCTATTTTTAACAAGTAAACTCATCCTATTATTCTTAATATTTGTAATATTTTTAAAAGAGAGAAATGGGCCCCTTATCTTGCGAGACGCGACTAAGGATAGGCTGGATCGATCGCTTGATTGCCATACTCGGCCAAAAACGCTGGTGGTCAAGTACAGTGCTTTTTCAAAACGACACTGCCCAACGGGCATAGGCAGAAGAAATAAAAGAAAGATCCTTGGAAGAACTTGAAAAAAAAAAGCATTGCAAGGATAATTCAGAGATCCGGGATTCATTGATTAATGTACGAGTCTTAGCAATAGGATCCAAAGTACATCGAGTACTATTATAAAATAATAGAATCAGGAAGCCACATCCAAAAAAGGAATCCGGACTTCAACTGCTTCAACTGCAGCTTCAGATTGAATTGCATCTTCCGCCACTTCTACTATAGTTTATTTCGCCAACACCCGATTCACCACCCGCATCGGCTAAAACCATATGCTTCCTCATTGACTTCATCCGCTTCGGCAGTCTTCCTTAGCTGACCCGCAGCTTCCCCGTTCCCGCCTTAGCTGGTTGACCAGCCGCTTGTTTTTTTTTTTATCAAAACTAACTTCATCCGAAATAGAGGCTTGTTCCATGTCGTCGTTTCGAGCCAACCCAGAAAAGGGGACTCCCGCTTCCTCGCCGCTTCCTCTCATTAACAATAGATTACGCCCTTCTTTATGTAATGTGTAATGAAAAGACTTGCTTTTACTAACCTTTTTTTGTAGAACAAGGAGTTCAACCGGACCAAAGTAGCTTGCTTTCGAGGAAAAAGCAAGAGCTCAAGTTTAGAAAAATAGAGAAAAATACCCGCCATTTTGCAAATTTCTAAATATTAAATCTAAGGGGAAATCCACTTTTGTGTGTGACGTTTTAATTATCCCTGTGTTTTAGGTGTCATCTTTCTGCTTCTCGGCCTCAAATAGCAGGATTCGGGCATCAATGAACATAGCTTAGAAATTTAATGGCTATCTTTGAACAACTTTCGGTTCTCGAGATTATCATCGCTGCCTCAACAACGTCTATCTCAGCGTCAGCATTTGCTTTTTTATTTCCTCGGAGTGTGTAATCAACAGCTTCGGTTGGAAAAACTTGACTTTCTAAAGCAATTTTGTAAGAGTGGAGGCAAAGGCAAGCGAAGAATAAACTGGAATTGATGGTGCAATCGAGACTAGAATTGATGTCGATGAAAAAGCAGAAGCCAAGACTGAAACGGAGGCAGAAACAGATAGAAGTCCCGATGCAATGCAGGGTAGGGGGGTCGCTTGATAGCCCGCCCTTTCGAAACTTCGACCTCGACAAATAAGACGTAATTAAAAGAGAAAAATACTTTCTGCTTACCCAAAACCAAATGAATCGACATATTGAAGTGAGTTGGCCGGCTTTGACCTTTTTCCATGGGTAAGGGGTCAACCTCTTTAAGAGCATAAGATATATTACTTGTAGGTCATAAGACGCA
The DNA here is from genome assembly GCA_036897945.1 of Silene undulata. NCBI lineage: Eukaryota > Viridiplantae > Streptophyta > Magnoliopsida > Caryophyllales > Caryophyllaceae > Silene > Silene undulata. The sequence goes on along the minus strand of JAYMSE010000043.1, from coordinate 61,561 downwards.
TCAAAGATTACTATGCTTTGTGGTACCAATTTAATTAATTCCATCAACTTAGTGCCAAGTTGTAAGAATTCCAAAGTCATAACCCCAAGCACAGATTGAAAGGTGACAGCTAGGATGACATAAAGGGTCTATTCTTTAGCTATATGCTCGTATAGGAATGCTAAGAAGGATGCGCAGCTGCTCCTTTACTTCATAAAGCCGCCTTTCGTACACATTTTAGGTTACTTGTTTAAAACACATTTATAGTAGAGCGTTACTAGGCATCATTTTGCTAAGGCACTCTCGTTTATATGTATAGATTGGTGATAAGTTCAGGTATTGCTTTTTCTTTAACAAGACTAAGGCGCAAGAATTACGCTTTTAAACCCAATTGAATTTATTACATGGCGAAAGACCTACAAGGGTAAGAAAGTATGTTCACGTAAACACAAGCTTTTCTTACTATACTCGCTACTTAACTATTATTCTTTAATAGGTACCCGCATGCGAATCTTCGTCTTCATCTCCAGGAATCCATGACTAAATTCCCTACTCATCCTATCCTACAGCAGGATCCAGCCTACCCAATCTAACATAAGACCGGGGTGCTCCATCCTTAATTAACAGACTTTACGCATTTCTTTGAGAGACAGATCCCATCCCATTAAACTAAGAGAGATGCGCTTCTACTAGACCAACAGCTTCATCAACTACGAGTCGTCATTCAGATCGAGAGAACTTATAACTTCTAATAAAGTTTTTTTACAGTGAGTGCTATTACGATCATAGATATCATGCGGGTTTACTTGTACAAGGGACCCTTTTCTTAGATCTTAGGTGCAGCATTTTTATCTTGTCATTTAAGCCGAGAAGCAGAAAGATGACACCTAAACGAGAGTGCCACAAATAAAAATTCTTAGAGTTTTTAACTTTACTTTATATTTATAATAAGAAGTGCGGTTAAAATAAGCTCTTTTTGCTTTTTTTAGTACACACTATATATGATATAGACGTAAGCACTTTATAGGGCGAAACTTGCATTGATATCAGATCTTGTCGACCTTGCTTAATCCGAATGTAGGATTCGTTCAACGCTTTTTTTTATCTTTTCCTTGTCCTCCAATTATAAGTAACTCGACTAAGGGATAAAAAAGTGCTTGCTGGAAAATACATCTATGTAACAACTATAAGAAAGAACTACGACGATAATATAGACGACTTCATTAGTTACTAGCTTGCTTACACTTACTACAAGGGATTCGTTATAAGGTGCTGCTTTTCCACTTTCAAATTTCTGCTACTACGCTTTTTATATAGGAATCTGGTAAAGTTCTTTCAAATAGTATAGGAAATGTATGCAAGCGATGCAGGAGTCGGAGTTAAGTGACACCACCCTCTATACAAAAGTAAAATAGAAAAGGTAGAACAACAGCCGTTTACCGCCTTCTTTAATTGACTTTCCAATGGGTTCGAGGTTGGTGAAAAGACTTTGGGCTAAGCCAATGGAGCTCCCACCCAGCATCGTTGAGATGACAATACATACAGAGAAAGAGATAGGGAGCATGAATGCACATGTCATGTAGGAGTCTAAGGTTAGAGACTTAAAGAAAGTAATCGAATAAAAACTCGTTCAATTAGAGAGCCGACACAATGTCAAAGGGCATTCTTACTATTTGCTTACTTGTCCCAAGTCCAAGGATAAGAATAAGTAAAAAGGGAAGGCAGGTTTTTAACTTACTTAATTACTTAAAGGATACTTTTAATTGCGAAGTCTCTTACTGAGATGCAGGCGAAAGCTAGGTAAGAGACTAAGCCAACTTACTACGCTATGCCCTGGTTGTTTAACCCCGATAAACAACTATATATAGATGAGAAACTAAGTATAGAAACTAAGTATAGAAAGAATAATGTTATTCAGATATGATACAACACCTTTCGTAGCCCCCTTTGCTGTTGAAGTCTACTGACTTTTGAATGCTAACAAGAGGAAGTTTATTGGCCTGACTACTTCACTTAGAATTATAACGGGTAGTGTAAGATAAAAAGCTCCGACATTAAAGTACTTCTTTCGCGTGGTAATAAGTGTGGTGATGTCCTTTGCCCTAAACAATAGGAGCACCTTCGCTTTTTAAAAATAAGGGGTTTCATTACCGAATAGATAGGATCAGAAAGATCTCAACATTAACAACAAGTAAAAAAAGACAGTGAAAGCTGACATTTGACTTTTCCATTAAAACGACGCTCTCCAGCCCGTCTTTTTAATACGTAGTCTATTTCCGTTACTAATGAACCAGAAAAAAGAGAATTCGACGTAAACTCTTAGAAAAAAAAAAACAAGTACTTTGGGGTCCAAAAACAAATAATTCAACCCAACTTATCCTTAATAGTGTTTAAGAGATAAAACAAAAGTTGATTGTTTCACAAAAGAAAATAAACTTTTTAAAGAGGAGGTTAGGCTCGTAGGTGAACTTATTGCTCTGTTTGGGGAGGACGTCTGCTCTGCAATTTTCGTAAGATATACGTGTGAAAGTAGTAGGCCCTATTCCTTGCTTGCTAAAGTCTGGAAGACTTACTGCTTGGTATGGTATCACTATAGATAGGCAAAAGATCTTGTATATTCCATTATAATAGAATAGAGGACTCTCAATCGTCTAAAGGGCGTATCCTGATAGTGAGAAAGACGTGAAAAAAAAATCCCTTTTGTCTTTGTTTACCTTACACGTGGGTCAACCCAACATAGTAGTTTCGTAGAGAGCGCTCGTTCCAAAATCCCCATTTTCCGGGGAGTCAGTCATTTCTTTCTATCGTGATGCCATACCTTAACGTTAGAATTCATTCTTGCTTTGATATCTTTTATGCCACGGAAAAACATTCACACAAATTCACTTTGTAAGCATATTCGCAATATTCAAGCTTTTTTAATCTTAATAAAAGGAATCTTTTCCCAACACCCAGTCTTGTTTGACTTGCAACGGGATCGCAAGTCGAGTAGCACACGCATTTTATTTAAAGGAAGGAGGACAGAGTATGAATATACAGCTTACGGAAAGTTATCCGTGATTAAAGAAACCCACCAATAAGAATATAGTACTGTCAAAGCGAGGATAACTTGCTGCCCTTTATTAAAAAGTAAAACGTTATTCGACTAATGAATCTAATGCTTAAATGGAATAAAACCCCTGGGCGTCTATTGAGATGAAGCCTGCTTCCTAACTACGGGAGCTTCCCCATTAACATCTCTTTCATAAGGCTTTTAAATCCTCAACGGCGATTTAATCTTCTACTGGGGCAATGGTTTCTATTATACCCCAGTTAGTGGGAAGTGGATCTCCAGCAACGGATAAAGCATATACTTCTGGTACATCATATATAGTAAGTATTGCTGGAACTTCTGCCCAAGTTACGGAATTCTAGAAGGAAAAATAAATTAAAAGGCTTATTGGGGGGGGGTTTCTTAAACAGGGAAAGACATTCAAGGTCGTAAAAGCTTTTCATCTACGTAAACTTTACATGCTTCTGCTTGCACTATACTGTAGAATAGGGACGATTCAGGTGTTACGCCCTATAAAGGAAGTAGCTTTTTTCTAGTAGAGTTCTTCATTCTTATTACTGGATCATATTTCCTTCTTCTCATTATCAAAGGCGCCTTATTATATTTCTTGAGACAGCGCCTACGAGCCATTCCCTTTCTTTTTTTATTATACTTTGGGCGCATAATAGTATGATTGATCCCGGATGAATACAAAGAAGAATGCAATGCAAATATGGTGTCTAAGGCTCTATAGAAAGGAAATGGAGTCTTCAATAGAGACCTTACTATACTAATGTTCATTTACAGGAGGAACTTCTCTGGCTAGTTTTGCGGTTGACTCCCGCCCCGTATAAGAAAAGTCTAGAACAAACATATACATATATGTAAATAAGAGTTATAATTAGCGCTTAAAGCTCACAACTGTTCCGCAATCAAATCATAAGCTAAGCATACGTTATAGGCGCAGGAATTCACTATGTATAAGGTCTTATTCTAAAAGGATTAAAAGGATTTAAGTATGTTATAAAGTACCTTAAGGCAGAATTCTCATCAAGGGCAACCGTTTTAGTGGAATGATAAAGCGCATGTGATGCAACGAGTGGCGTTAGAAGTTCTAACGCAGGATCCTGCGAAGGGCTTTATTTTATTTTATAACTCTTTTAATTTGACGACCAAGGGGCGGGGTTAAGTGATTCACTAGGTTCCGGTGATATAGAAGGCAGCCAACCAATAGAGGTATATCCCGGTATAATATAGAACTTGGTTTGCTTTTCCAGTGTTAAGTTGGCGGCTTGGCTTACAAACAGAAGATAAGATGTTTCAAAACTAGCAAGAGTAAACATTAGAGTCGGATGTTACGGGTTGAAGATAGCTTTCCAGATCTTGCAACGAGTTTTTGAATTAGTTACTCTCATTTCGTAGGAGGATAACACAGTCTTTGCTTATGCTTTCGACTGGGACCTACTGAACATTGCTATCATGTATAAGACTTTTTTCTTTGTAACCGGCTACTTTCAGCTAAGTAGCTTGATGTCATAGCTTTTTTTTGGTCGGCAGGCCTATTTGATTGCTTACTCACAAGCTACTTCTCAAGTAAACCTAACTTACTTTCTTGTGGATCTAGCTTCTTAATAAAGAAGTTCACCTTTTTTTTCTATTTAATTCTTTCTCCCGAGATCTTTCTACTGAGATAACTACCTACGTGTTTACTGTCCAGTTCACTTCTTTAAACTGCCCCTCGATTCCAAGTCTTTATATTTGCTATCGTATCGAGAGCTGGGTGACCCCGACCGTTGGCATCTATGCGTTGGCCTTATAGTTTCATGTAATTCTTAAGAGAAGTTTGACGCGTAAGCTTCTCGTCTAGTAGTGACTTTCTACAGCCAGTTTCTAACGCTCTTATAATACAAAGCGGAAGCAAAATGAATTAACGGAGCAGGCTGCTAATAAGGTTGTTATGGTGTGTAGGGCACCTTACGAGGACTCTTTGTTATAATCTAAAAGAGAATAATCCTATATTATTTCTTCTAGCGCAAAAAGTACAAATGAATCCCCCTCGTCTCTGCCCGAGTAATAGATGCATCGCATTTGTTATTTCATTTTAGATAGTAAAGATGTGAAAAACTGACTTTCTTGTCATTGAATTCGATCTAAGAGTAGGGGCATTACAAGATCGCTTGTTGAGTACCGTCGCACATCAAGAATTCCTTCGAAACCATATAAAGATAAGGGCATACGTACTAGTGAACCTAGTTGGGTGGAAATTTGCTTTAATAAGCTCTTATTTCTGAAGCAGCTGTGGGCTGTAGAAAGTTTAAGATATGTCTTGCTCTATTAAAAAGGAAGCAGTCTGACACGCTTTATGGGCTGTTGAACTAATGGGGTTTTGATGTCTACATAATTTTAAAAACCTCAAATACGTTGTATACTTATCTTTTGTTGTTGGATTACAGCTTAGTTATAGACCCCGATGGACCTAAACTAAGAGGGTCTTTCTTGAGCACACTCTAGAAGAATAAGTGGGAACAAGTGAAATGATCTTATGTATAGGAAATGACTTTAATTACTTTCCTATACATAAACGCGGTATAAAGGCTTTGTTTTGTCTCCGAAGTAAAGAAAAAAAAGCATAGCTATCCATATAAGCCTCCTAGATCCTCATGATACAGCGTCACAGTCTCACAAGAAGCTTCTTGAACACAGAAAGCAAAAGAAGAATTTTTCTAAAACTCTGAGTTGAGTTGGGTCCGGTGTTATTATATCATAAGGGGCAGCTATAAGAAGTTCTCAAATATGAATAAACTACTTAGGTTGGATGACGCCAGTGCTGGCCTCTACTTACAAGACAGGTGGAAAAAGCCCTTCTAAAGGGGGGGGGGGTGGTTTCTCATGGAAGACTAAGTAAGTAGGAAAGAAAGCTCATTTCCTAGAGTTTAATATTTTACATATGAAAAACTATACTTAGTATAGCTATTTAATTTGTTATACTACCGAAAAAACATTAAATGAGAGACGATGCTGATATGCGATTAAGCCTTCTTACTTCTTTCCTAGTACACCGATGGCGCTCTACTACTTATATTCATATTAAACTTGAGATGTAATATTAAAGAGTGGCACATTCTAAGAAACTCTACTCCAATCCAATTTTAAGGCAAGTATATTCTCGGGCAAGTAGTAGTTAGCAAGCGAAGTGCACTTCTGTATTATAGTTGCTGTCTAGAGCTAAGAACTGCAGTTTTTTCTTATTCTTATTACTATGTATACTTAACCTTTAACTTACTAGGCCAGTAAACAACAGACTTTTTTCTAAGGTAAGAAGCAAGCTTGGTTTGATGAAAAGTTAAGATCACTATCAACTAAAGTAGTGCTAAAGTAAAAGGATCTTTTTGGCACGAGAGGTCGGATACACACAGAGGGAAAAGACCCCCCAAAGTCTGATGAAGAAGCGTTTTCTATAATGTAAAGGGCAACTGCTCCTATTTACAATAACAATAGAAATGCTGTTATAGAATTTTTTTTTTAGAAAAGTCCAGGTCTAATTAGATAGATTAGATAGACGACTCGCTCACCTCGCATGATGGATAAGAAGGGTGACTTCTCACCACCTCAAGCGCAACGGTGATACTGGTTAAAGTACTGGATCGGCTACTTCTTAGATTTCTTAGATTAGAAATATATTACTTACACTATCGATAACTACATTATGGAACTGTCTTATTTTTTTCACGAGCTGGCTTTGTACGAATATATGAATATATATAGAATAGCTTGACATTATCACATTAGGACTAGTAATAATAACGGCTTTATACTTATACGAGCATTGTTTACGAGTCTCGAGTTCACTTTCATACATAAAAAAAAGGATAAAGAGTTTTTTAGGATCCAGACGAAGTAGTAGTGGTAAATACCTACAGAAGCAGCAGAGTAAAGAGCCTGAAGAAAAGTAGCATCAGCTGACATATATATAAGTTACACAAGAAGTTCTAGTAGATTTTATTGATGATGTTGTCGATGACGCATTACCAATAGGAATCTTACGTAAATACTATAGATACAGTAAAGCGAACAAGTTTCTCTTTTAATGGGCAGCGAGGTAGGCACCAAACCCTCTTTTTCTTATGATTTTATAAGTTGTTTTGAGCTGAAAGAGGGATTGCTCCTGCTGATGACTACTCCTTTAGTATAGTTATAGATAGTTCACTTGGTTTTGAAGACAGACAAAGATATGGGGCATCATTGTTGATCAAGCAAGTCGTTTATGTGAACCACTATTATACTCTTATCCCTTTTTTTATACTTAAGACACGCGGGAGCTTTGTCAGGGGATTCTATAGAGTAGCGGGAGAATCTTTTATGATTACGCCGAAAACAGCGGGTGTAAGGGAAGGCTAAGATGTACAAAAACCCTATCTTAGTATAACTAGTTTGAGCACTTACTATAAACCCTGAACTAACGCGACGAGATCTACGAAGGAAGTAAACAAAAGAAAACATAAAATAAATTCCTCAGACTTATGAATAAGTTTTCACAAAGATGCGCTTTGGTTGGTAAATGGCTTTCGCTTCTTAGCTACTATATTTTATGATTCCTTATTTAAATGTCGGGTGAACATGAGAAAGAAAAAGGCTACGAGTTAGCATGACACTATTTCAACAAGTCTGTAAGAAAGAGATTACTTGTAGGCATCTCTATGATAGACAAAGAAGAATTCCAGTCACACATCCATTACTATTACTTATACTTAAAGCCGCATCAATGCGAGACTCCGCGTATTATATTTAATATATATGTAAGGAGAAATACCTTGTCAGGATATTCGGTTTGTTCACCTCTAAACTACTATAGAAATAAACCCACCTATTTCACAGGAAAAGAGGCTCTTATAAGCTGGTTCCAACCCCAGTAAAATAAAATAAGATTTCAATTAAGCTATTACAGGAGGGATGAAATGCCTATCTAACAGAGGAATATCCTCAGCAAGAAGGAAACTTAGCGGGTTTAGCTGATTGACGCATTGCGATAAGATGTTTTGAGGTAAGATGCTTTTCTTAGAAAGATGTGGTCGTTCTCTTCTTAAATAAATTGTATGAGTCCAAAATATCCATATATTACCGTATTTAATTGTACTGAATTTGTTTTCAAAGAAGTCTCAGTTTCATGTCTAAACCCCCCCCCCGAAAAAATGAAAATATCGTGCCAAAGACCCTGGGATTTGTTAAAAATTTTCATTAATTAATTGAAGAGCACTATACTTTTACGTCACGCTAGGGAGGTGAAGTATGTTCTATCCATTCGTATTATCAGTTTATCAGTCATAGGCACGTACTGTCGGGAATGACTATCTTCAGATAGCTGGGTTAGCTGCTGACGAGTGCTCTTTACCAATAAGATAACATGTGACATCTGTCTAAGGCGCCCTTTTAAGCTGGAGTGATCTAATTAAGATTGAAATAGGTAGGAGAGGGTCGGTTGGCCGGATGCCCGATCGATACGGCTAGCGCACTAAATCCCGTCTGTGAAATGAAGGACTATCCACGGTTTCTAAAATAACCAAATTATCAACCTGGTTCACCCAAGTAAAGCAAGTAAAGAAATTTCAAAAAAACTTTTCATAAAAAGCATAAAAAAAGTCTTCGGGGAGATTTTACATGAAATTTTTTCGCTGAAACCCGGGAATTTAAGTATCTGCCATTAAGGGAGCGCTCTGTGACTTACTTCCGAAGAGGGGGGCCCTTTAGATCCACAAAAGTGGGACTTCATACCTTACACCAATAGTTGTCAAATTGGCAAAAGAGCAAGCAGGTTGATGAATCATCATTACCTCGATGGTATACCTTCTGGGAAGTTCCTCTATCTCGCGTGACGATACGAAAAAATATAATAAAATTTTATTATAGAATTGAACAGCCGTACGCGCATTTTCGAATTGCATCCATGTTTTTTTTACAATATAATTTACTTTTAAAGAAAAAAAGAGACAAGATAATGCTTCGGGGCACACACATCCAGAACAGCTACAGCTACAAGGAAGTTGACAATGGAGAAGGTAATACAGCTGGGCAATCTCCTTCATTTTGGATGAATAGAGCATTGCGCGATGTTATTACGAGAGCAGAACCTACTTTAGAATAGCTCCCTTGTAAACTTTATTAAAGAAGAAGCGAGATTGCTTTAATATCGGCCTCAACTGGATAGGGCTCGAAAACAATAAAAAGACTTTTAACTACCAGGGGAAAGCGGAGGAAAATATTTTAGAACTTCCGCATTGGTCCAAGACCGTTCTCTTTTCAAGAGCTTCATTTTCTTTGCCCCGGAATTACTCGACCCTTTCCCTTCTCTCACATCTTCTTTCTTAGTTGGTACGGGAAGACGAGTCATCTTTGGTAGAATCGTACCCCCTTATGTTTCCTACTCTAACAGGGTTTAATCGGTCGTAGAATCGCCTATCTGATAAAAGGGGCTCGAAAAGCACTTTAGAGCGAGAGGTGCTTCTTGGAGAAGAATACGGCAAGATATGCTCCCAGTTTTATTGGACATTCCTCTCCTTAATGCCGAGTCATTTCTTTAAAATCCCCCTTTTAAATAAATTCACAACAAAAAATCCTCTGGAAACTTCAACTTATTCTTTTGCCCTTGCCCGAATAAAGTGACTTCCTTCGAGATAGTAAAAGGGTGCCTCCTATTAAACAGACAAGTCAATCTCTCCATCCTATTGCTATTTATAAATAGGTAGGACGCCCCTTTCCACCATCAGTATCCGCGGCTCTCCCTCTACTGCATTTTAATTTGACGCATTTGGCGAACCCGATGCTTCGACTGCGTCTTCTTCATTGCTTTTTTTTAAGTAGTCCCTTGATATGCTTTGTTTGAAAGGGCCTCGGCTGCAACTGCGACACTGGCTTGAATTGCTTGAATTCTTTAGGCGACCCGTCTCTTGTCTTGGAACAGATGCTTCTTGAAGTGCGGCGACTGCCTCTGACTGCTAGGCCTACCGAGGGCAATGCTACCCTATTCCCCTTTCTTGTGTTTTATTGGAATACTTTTTACTAGCGTCGTATAGGGTAAAGGAAGGCCCTTTTTGCTGTTTTGAGGCCACAATGATAGGAAAGGTCGGGTGCTTTACGCGCAGAATAGAAAGCAAGATCCTGTTACTGCTAACCCATATATTCGCGCATCAAACCTTTTCTCGACAAGCGATCAAGGTACTGTCATCCCAAAACCGACTCCTGAGACGAATCTTGCTGCCCCGGTATTGTCAGCTGCCCCAAGACTCGAGCGAGACTGTCGAATAATAATATTAAGAAGAATGAAGCATGTGCTTTAAGGCTTATAAGTTGCTCTGAGTTCCGGCTTGTGGGCCTACTGCCGACAGTCCTCTTTCCAACCGCGTACAGCCGTCTTCCTATTAGCAACATCCATTAAGAAATTAGGATATTTCCAGTCGTCCTCGTATTATGGGAATACCAAACAGTGGTCAAGTACGATCCTCCGTATTTTTGGGTACACGAACGGAGTCTGCCCAAGTGAGGATATACAGCGAATTAGATGCTAGATGGAATACTTGGAACGAGTATTATCATAGAATAATGCAAGTCAAGATGTGTATAGTAAGGATCCCGGAAGTTGCTTATGCGGCTAGGCTAGGGCGAGTTCATTCGTCGAAGTTTATCAAAAACGTCTAATGCCAATCCCCTTCTCGAAATGCTAAACCTCTCCGTTTCACTCCCATCTTTCTTGGTTATCCTTATTATAATTAGAGGGATGGATTGTAAAGATGGGAGTGATGAGCCTACCTCTGTCTAAAGCCACACGTATGTTTTTTTCGTGATCCTTACTTCATATAATATGGTACTGTCTACTTAAGAAGGTAATAAGTAATTCTTACCTATATAGCCTTGAGAAGCGATAGTCGAGAAAATTCTTTTTCTTCGCTCCTATTGTTTTTCTAATTCTAATACAGTATTTACAAGAGGGAGGGATAAGTTTAATTAAGAAAATAAAAAAACTCTAGCATCCTACTTGCTACAATTATTCCATTCGTTATACGGCATTAATGAGCACTCTTTTCGTGCGTGATTAGACCGGATTGCCCCCTTTTAGTACCCTGACTTTTCCTTAGCTTTCATACAAGTTTCTTTCTCACCTTGTAGTTTTGTAATGGGAGCTCATTCAGCTAACATGCTTACTCGTACTTATTTGCTGAAGACATTATATGAAAATTTAAGAGAGTGTATTTGGCACCAGCATACAAAAAGATAAAAAAGGCTCCTTTTATGGGAGTTTTCGATGAAGAAGGTCCAGTTTTCTGGGGCACAAACCTCACATTTGTTCTTGAATTTAAGGAAGGCCATCAAAGAGCGCTCATTAAGCCAAGTAGCCGCTAACACTTCATACCCGTTGGTAATCTTCCGCCTAGCGGCTAATAGGTCAACCCGAATGGCAAACAACCGAGCTCAGGTCAGGAAAGGGACTCTATTAAAGTATATGCTCGTCGTCACTTAAAGAAAAAAACTAGGATCTATCAATTTAAAAAAAGCTTTCGACGGACCCCAGAAGCATCTTGATGCCGTATCTTCGGCAGCCGCCCCTTTTACTTATTAAGAACTTATAGAGCAGCGCCTCACTTCCTTCTTCTTTTTTTCTAGTAATACTGGAGTTTAAGTCAAACCTATGCGTTAGAAAGAAGAGAACTAACCCGGCTAATCATCGACTTAAAAAGCTAAGTTTGATACCCAAAGTGCGTAAAGTAAGAAAGCTCATTATTTGGATATTCAGATACAAGCTGCCCCTCTTCCTTGCTTACTTATACCTTGGTAGCCCCCAAAAATAAAGTTTACAGGAAAAGAAACATCTTTCTTACTATAATTATATTCTATATCTAATTAATTAACATGTTTTGGAATAGATTTCCCCCTGAAATGGAGCGAGCATAAAGAGCCAAAGGACACCCGTTAAAGTTGCTCCGCCTTTAAAATTTTAAATAGGACAGATTTCATTTCAGGGCTTCCACTTAAAGTAAAAGGGGAAAGTATACACATACATGAAAGAAGATTTAAACCACGTCAACTCAAGTACTACAAGGGTATCATGCCACCATTAGAGCATCGTATTCGGCCGAGACTTCTCCTATGGATCGATCCGGAAAGCACTTACTACTGCGTAAAGGCTTCTGTCTTCGGCTGTAACATTTACCCAGCCCCGACTTCGCCTACTTAAATAAGATAAATAGTATAATAATATATATTTGGGTGCTGGGGATCACTCTTAAAGAAGAAAGTTCCATCTCGAGCTACCTTTGAAATTAATGTAAGTACCTTTTTCCAGAATGAACCTTAATATAGAGATTTGATTGGAGCGAAGGTGTAAAAAGCCTTTTTTTATTGCACATGAGAAGACTGCCCTATTTTACTTTCGAATTAAACTGCGCATAAGCATAAGGATGTCTTTCCTAATAGGCTAATGGGGTGGAGACTGTTTTGGCTTCCTATGGATTGGGCGACTAGAACCCCATAAACGATGGAGACCGGGCCCGATACCCTGATTGAAAAAAACAGGGCGGGTCTTTTAAGCGCAAAAGATGGAATGAAGTAATAGACACTTACTTCCTACCACCTCGTCCTAGACCGTCTATAAGAAAAGATATCTTTTAGGTGGGGATATCATTCTCACACGTAAGCCACATAAGGGGCTGCTGTGCTTGAAGAAGTAGAAGCCAATAAACTCTTTGTTGATGGAGGGGCGCTACGCCCCCGATTCTGGAGAGTGAGTCTGTGGAAATTGAACCCTTTCATACTGGGTCGGCCAAAGGAAAAGAAGATAGATGCATAATTTATACCTTGATCGTCCAGAGGAAGAGAAAGCATGATATATCGCCCCCCTTATCTAATTTAATAATAGCTCATTAGAAAAAGGAGGAAGAACTCAAGACGAGATCCTTAGAATCAATCGATAGTACCCTATTCAGCAAAAACCTTCTTAAACTGATCTCTAAGTAAATCCAATCCCGGCGAGCCTACTCTTAAAGTGGGTAATCGTGTGAGTAGGGATCGTAGTCGAATCCATAGCCTGTGGAAAGAAGAGACAGACAGACTCTAAGAATGGTAGGATAGAAAGGAACCCGTCTGCCAGGAAGATTAAGCATCAGCGGGTCTATCCGCATCACTAAGGCTCGAGTTCCTCTTCCTTTCACTAGTCCCTAAAGGCGCGAAACTCCTGGGCAATTCCGCAACAATATCTATTGAAAGTGAATTCGCTGGCTTTGAACTGGCCTGTCCGCAACACTTTTTTGAGGAATAGGCAGCAGTTGATAGAACCATCAACTGATAGGTATAAAGGGGTCTGTCCAACACGTAAGCGGAGTAGGTATTGGTCGAAGCTTTCCTTACCCCACCCGAGGAATGGCTGGCTTTAGGTTGTATTTGACGTTAAAGGGCTAAGACCGGAACGAATAGGCCGTAGCAACCTTCCCTTTGTATGCTGTGCGAGGAGGTTAACTCAGCTCGATGGACGAAGAGGCTCATAATCCTCTCGCTCCTTTACTGAAAGGTCGGGCAGTTGAAGATCAGCCTGGGCATGATCATTCCGGCGTAAGGAACCGCCGTCTCACTCGACTTGATCTTTGAATCTAAGATGTCAAGCAAGTGACCCACTTCTTTGAGGATCCTCGGATCGTAGTGAGGAGTCTGACCACTGTGAGTGTTCTTACTATCAGAAGAAGTCCTACTGACTGACATCGCCCTAATAGTGGTTCAGTCTGGAGAGTCAGGCCATCCTAGAAAAAAGTGGAAGCTAGAATCCTTCACGCCCACGCGCATCCTCCTGCTCTTGCCATTCCCGTAAAGGTTTTTAACCTTCGACGAGGCATCCCATTTCTAGAGCTCGTGCTGTGACTATGGATGCTGCTGTCCTGGTGCTTCGAGAGTTATAATAAAATAAGGAACTTACTCTCTTACATAAGAAATGCAAGTCAGCTTTAACACCTACCGTCTGATGCGTCTTAAAGTAATAAAGGAAAAATGAAGAGCTCTTTTTCACGTCGAAGAGTCGTATATCTATTAAAAAAATAATATGGAATAACAAAAGTTTTTCCTTGGAACATCAACATAAGCATCTTCTCTTGCTTTGTCACCGGATCTAGCCAAAAAAAGAATTGGTAAAAAAGAATTGGATAGTTAGCCATCACATCAACTTAAAGTAGTAATAACAAAGATGATCATTTCTTCTAAGCAGTACAACAAGATCGGGAGCAGCCAGAACACTGTTCACAAGCGCAGAAGGAAAATTTGTTGACTTCGGATCTTTACTCACATAGTTAATATAATAACAAACTACTCATGAACATCATGAAAGAAGTAGTAGTTTGTTAGCGAGAGTAAGCTTTGGCAAAAGGTATGAAGCGAGTACTTAGTATATTATATCAGAGGAAGCCGCTTTATAAATTCAAGTAGCGAAAGTAAGTACAACTCTATAGATAATTAAAAGACGAGCGAATATCTTATGTCAGCGAAGCTACTAGACTCATAATCTAAGAAAGAGCTAATTAAAGATAAAAGAGTTGAACGTAAGCATAGACACCTATTGTTGGAAATTAATTCAGTGAAGTAAGTTTTTATTGATACCTTTATTGATACCATGGGGTGGGCACAGTTAGAGCCCTACAAATACATCCTTCTTTACCTAACAAGTTCCTCTGTGGAGCTTACTGGGGAAGAAAAATCCTCTCCTATTTAGACTTTTTAGGGGGCTTGGTGGCTAATTAGTTGAGCTAGTTCAACCAACTTACGGGACTTACACCTCAATCTCTTACAATAAGCTCAACCAACTCTGATCTGAAAAAAGGATTGGAAAACGAGCTTCATCTGATCAATCGTTGAACATCGAGTCAAATTGTATCCCACATCCCACTCAAAAAAAGTTGGCCTAAGAAAGGCATACCCGCTCTAATACATTAAACTAAACAAGATATTATGCCTTTTTATCAACAAACGATGCGTGCATATGAAGCAAGATAAGTATAGAAGATACAATAGCTTTACCTATTTGTTTAGTAAGAAACTGTCCAGTCGTCTATAGTAAGACAAGCTTTTTTATTTATGAGAACTACAAGATCAAGGTTCCAAAGCCATACTTAAGATAGGCGGGCAGCTAAGGAAGAGTCGCAATTGGAATAGAGCATAATAGACATCTAAGACAAGTGCTACCACTGGATCACTAGAAGAAAGAGGTACCATCACATCAGCGTGCTTCCCGAGCTGCTTTATTCTAAGTTTATATCATTATATCATTAAAGGAAGGTTATAGTCTCATCGCACTCACATTATATTATAATATAAGAAGCAAAGCAAGGGGCTTCTAGTTCTAAGAGTTCTCCTTCTGGGATAGTCATTAGAAATGACATCAGAAGACCTGTGCAATGACCCATCTAAGAAAAGCATAAGCATGGAAGAATCCTACTACAAGAATGTCAAGAAAGTGCTTTCGTACTTATTAGAATAAGAATATGACAGCTCGAAATGAGACTGATTGAAATAATAATTAATCAGATTACGGACCAGCAATGACGCTATGTAGTTATGGTATATAGCATCGATCATTAGGTACTTTAATTTTCGGGTGTTCGCCTACTACGAAATTAAATGAGCTTCCTTCTCCGTACTTAAGCTGGCGAAGGTGAGAAAAGGGATCAAAGAATTCTATTTCTATGTGAAAAGCAAGCTAGGCTTCACTCTTATAGGGCTATCCTCGACCAACCGTTAATTCATAATAAGAATTTCTATCTTTAACAAGAAATAAAATTTGTAGTAATATTGTAATCGTATTTACCGCAACTCATCAATCCATCGCTTCAACCTTACCTTTGACTTCGTCTTCTACTTGTAGTATCAAGCGCTTTTAATCAGATGTAAGATCTTAGTCTTAGAGTTGAGAAAGCTAGTACATAAGAGCTTTCCTTTATACATGGGAAAGTAGAGAAGCAAGTGATCTAGCCAGGGCGGGAATAATAGATAAAGATGGTATAACCTTTCTGTGTATACAGACTAAACCAATCCCTTTGACAGACTTTTTTCCAATCTAAGAAGGGTACGCGCTTTCTCTTATGAACGCGGGATCCCACCTTATTACTTGATTTGTAACAATCGAAGAGAAAGGAACCGCTTTTCCTTTTTATCTATGATCATCGGGGCATCAGCCAATGCCTCTCTTTCGTCAAGTTCATCCCTTTCAATTGAACTTCCTGTGATCAGCGAAAGCAGCTTCTTCATCGAAATCTTTGCTACCTTCACTCGTGAGAACATCTTCAATTGCATCTGATTTCTCCAGTATAGGTAGCTCGAAAGTAGGCGTTTGGTTGCTTCCCAAGGTCAGGGTCTAATTCCCGGGGACTCTCTCTATATAAAGGGTAGGTTTCGATCTCCAACATCAGCTAAAGCTCCAGCTTCATCCCGAATCTCGTGCTTCACTTCTCATTCTCTTTTTTCGGGTACGTCTACCCCCAATTCTGTTTACGGAGGCCTGGCTTCTTCTCATTCTCTTACTCTTACTTTCACCCCTGCCAATGCATTTTCTTCCCCAGCTCCAGAGATTGCCCCAAGCTCTCCCGCTAGCTCACGAGGAATGAATCAACAATCTACCTTTCACAAGTCAGAAGTAAGTCAACTTTCATTTCCAAGGCGTAACAAGCTAACATATAAGGAAAAGGGGGTCCAGAAGTGAGATTTGTGGGCTACTCCTTTTGGTTACGGCCTCTTTAAGGTAGGGAACCCGCTCAGATAGGACAGACCCCTTCAAGCCGACTTCCATCATTCTTTACTAAAAAAAGAGGAAAATCGTATGGGCCTTGATAAGCCGCAGGACAGCAGAATGCCCGCTTTTTTCCCTGACCCCTATACTATAGGGCGATGATTTTAAAAAGAAGAAATTCTGATCCCTGTATAGATAGGAAAGAAATGGACTCTGAGAAATAAACCTGTCTTCCCAAGAAAACCTATATACATAAAAGCGAAATGTCAATCAGAGCCCCGGCATGAGATCTTACAGACCTCTTTGATTATTAAACTCCATGCCTTAGATTAGACTAAGGGACTAAGGAAAGGATCCCTGCGCTTATTCTTAGAAATCAAAAGTAGAATAAAGAATAAAGATTCTCATAGCCGTGTGACCCTCTTCAAGGATCGAATCCACGTGAATATTCTAAGGGATACCCTCAAAAATCGCCCTTATCATCCTATGCCCACTCTAATGGGTGCGTCTTCGCATTAAAGGTTTAAGAGCCAAAGCGATGAGCGAAATCGGAACCCCACATGAGTTAAGAAAAGCCAACTGCAAGGGCAAAGACTGAAGCTTACCTACGTTACGTGCGATCAGCATTCTACTTAAGCAAGAAAAACTCTTTAGCTCGGCCCAATAACCCTTAAAATTTAAAAAAAGCAAGCCCGCGCATTTGGCATTTTAAATAGAATTCCACGCTTTAAATAAAGAAAAAAAGAGCCAGATGAAGACGCGACCGAAGAAGTGCGGCTAATCTAACCTGCTAGCTAGGGGAATGGCTACTGACCAACTTGGAAAGAGGAAAACGACATACTGTAATAGGAAAATCTGAAGAAGAAAAAATCTTTTTAGACCTCTGCCATAAGACTTACCATGGGAAATCAGGAAAGAGGGAAAGCGGAGTAAACTCCCTTATTATCTAAGCGGTAGTGAAAAGAATCTTTAGCTCACACCTATGATGAAAGAACAGCCAGTCTCAGAGAGATCACTTTTCGGGGTTGAAGCACATGAAACCAATCCCCAGATAAAGTAAACAAGTAGAGTAAAAATTTCATTAATGGGCAAGGGTTTGAAGGAGCTGGGTTGGCTACTGACTTTTCTTATGATTCCCCGCTCTATGTGGGCTTGAATTCCAAGTGAGAGTCGCTATTTTAGTATATGCCACTTAGACTCTTTTTTTCCTCCCAACTTCGGCTAAATACGAAAAGAAATTCGACCAGAGATAGAGACTCCTTATTCTATTAGGACTTTACTCATATAGAAAAAAGGTAATTCGTAAAGGTAGAAAAGGAAATACATAAGGATGTGACAAATGATATGAAAACTAAAACTAAGAATCCAGTTCTAACCTCCAAGAGCGCTCATAGCCTAGATAGGCGCGACGAAGTTACTCTTTTCAACTGCGGTAAACGTAAGCAAGGCAGCAGGTCTAGCCAGGCCTTTGAACAGCACTTCGCCCACAAAATAAAGGACATGGAAACCCCTTGAGATCTTACGTTGAAGAATCCAAATATCCCTCACGAAAACTATAGAATGGCTGTTATGGTAAAGCCCTTGGGTTCAACGTAGAGAGTCATTTTCATATAAAAGTGTCGGGCGAGACGAGAATAGGAAAGCTTTACTGGTCGGTCAAACTCGTCCCGTAAGATCTGCGGATCATCCAGTCGGACTGACTGACGAAGATTATCAATCATATAACGTCATCCCAAACCCTAATATAAGATAAGACACGTGTGGAAGTTGCCTAAATCCACTAAGAGTCAAGCTTATCCTTTCGCTCTCACACTCGAGTTATCATAGCCCTCTGAAGTCAAGCTTACCCTTGACCAGTCAAAGAAGACTTCCAGGACCTATCTGAAAATTAGAAGAAGATGGTGATCTCGTCATTAAATTTCATAAACTATTTAGATAGGCGGGTCATCTGCCCTTTGTGAGTAAACCACCTACGATAGTAAAGACAAAACCTTTCTCGATACCTACAGGTCAGAGGAAGACTCCTCAACCACCAGTCCCTCTCCCGCCCGCATCTAACTCGTTTCGTACCCCCTGCCCGCCCGTTCATTTAAGCCTTTGAATTAAGAAAACAAAGGCAGGATGCCAGAAAAAAAAAACACATCAACAGCGACGTGTCATTAGCTGCTTCTTCAGGCTCCGAAGAATCCTCAGAGGGTTTGCTGCCCGGAGTTGTAAATGGATTGACTTCTTCTGGCGCTTCGCCCTATATATTAAAGTCACAACAGTTTTGCCAACGACATTTTATGAGGGAACGGTCTCTTGCTCGACCTTTACCATTCCTTTTCTTTTTTATGCTGTTCTGATAGAATGAAGCCGCATTTTAGTATCTGGTCTCTATACTATAGATTGAACAATTCCCCTTAACTTAACTAAAAGAGGCTGACCACGAACATACTTCTTTTCCGGAATGCTTCTTAGTGCAGGTTTGCATATTAAATTGTTCCATTAAAATTAATAGGATTAGACGAGAGTCTCTTTTTATTTAATGCGCTGGCTCGGGTTAGCGGTATGATGGCCCTCGAATAAGAACTTTCAAAAGCCGCCGAGGAATCCTTTGTGAGATAAGAACCCGACTTATGACCATAATATCGAAGAATTTAAACCACTTCTCATTCTTATGCAAGTAGCTACGCCCCGAGCATGTGACTTTGTTCACTTCCCTTTCAATTTCGGGTACAAGCTCTGGCCTGAAGCGACGTTGAGATTGCTTTTTGGAATTGATGCCTTTCTTGATTGCTAGGCGATGAACTGCAACTTTCGGGCTTAACCCAAGCATTTCCCTGTAGTATTCCTCTTCTTCCTTAGTCAAAGTAGTAATGTATATTGTACGAGGATCGTCAGCAGTTCCCAAGTTGAGAAATCATCTAAAGTTTCTTCTCCCCTGTCTTCAAGTCTTTCAGGTGTTTTTTCAGCGCCTCTATCTCTTCCTTGTCAGAAGGTTTCTCTTCCACCGTGATATATTGTAAAGATGTAATGGTTCTTTTTTCTACGAGCGCAATCTTTTCTTAAAATAAGATTCAATTAAAAAAATGCAAGCCAGTTCTTAAGAAGCAAGTCAAGTCTTCAATTCTAGGAAAGTCAAAGCATTTGCTGGGGAATATAAAGCAAGATTTGACTTCCACTCTCGCCAGCAAGTCTTCTGTGAGCGAGGGAACAGGGGGCCCGGGTGAATCCTCGATTATTAAACCAAGTAAACTGCTTAGATTCATGCGGATCTCCGGAACGCTCCTAAATTGTCTATATAGGGGACTGGTTATTTTCTTACTTAATTTAGTATCCAATCGTAATTGGCCTATCAAAAAAGGTCATAAAAGCATAGAATCATTAGAAGTTGGAAAGGCCCGGGAGTCGTTTCGGAAAAGCCCCGCCACTTACATGCTTTTTGGAATCAAAGTATAATCATGAAATCC
Organism: Silene undulata; assembly: GCA_036897945.1. Taxonomy (NCBI): domain Eukaryota; kingdom Viridiplantae; phylum Streptophyta; class Magnoliopsida; order Caryophyllales; family Caryophyllaceae; genus Silene; species Silene undulata. The sequence continues at coordinate 41,352 of JAYMSE010000043.1, read as the reverse complement.
TTCTTTCGGGAAAGGGACCGGAGACTAGCATCCTTCACTTCAGCTGCTTTAAAGGAAGACATTTCTCAATATCGGGACTTTGACCGGAAGTCTAATCAATTGATAGCTAGAAAGCCTTTCTGATTGAGAATTTGATTTGACAACAAGAAGGCACCTTTTCACTCTCACCACTGTTCTAAGAAGGGAATCCTGCCGGAAAGCTGCGATCGAGGCAAAGAAGCTCCTTCATTCTATCAAACAAGTGTAAAAGAACTGGGCTTTATTTAACCTGACTTTCGGGCCTCTTTCTAGTACTAGCCTTTTTTTTTTTCTTTTCTGTATTGTTTCGACCAAGCAAAGCTCACAAAGGAGACTCTTCTCACCCAAAGACGGATATGATTAAACCTCTATTGCTGCTAATCTTATCTGATTCTAATCGAGCCAATTAAATAGGAAGTGAAGTCTTTCCATAAACCCATAATATTTTGATGCCTTTGGGAAAGGAGAAAGAAAGTGCTATTTGGAAATTCTATTTATACATCAGTTATAGTATAAAAGTTATAGTATAAGTGGCTCCCGCTATCTTATGGTCTTTCTTGTCAAAGACTGCTTTTTAACCACTTCACCATCAACCTTGTCTTCAACTCGGACACTTCTATGTCTGTTAAGCTGTGTTAGAGTTTCCGGGTTCTTTTTTCTTTGCTATCTTGCGCCTACGGATCAGAGGCCTAGCTAGCGCATGAAAGACCCCAACATTGTTGACTTTGGTAGGTTCGTTGTTCTCTTTCCGGGGGGCCTAACAGAAAAGGCTTCTTCTTTCAATGCTTCTTTTGCTCCGAGCTAGTCTTTTCTTTCGTGCACACCTTTGGAAAGAGAAAGAAAATTCTATCTTGCTTGAACATAGGGGAATCATTTCATACCTCAAATCTAAACGCCTCACAAGCAAGGAGTCTTTTATAGCAGCTTGCATTCCACGTCATTGCCAAGGAAACTTTTGTCCAATACTTGGCCCGGTTCACGAGGGAAACGTACGCATCAGCCGTTTCTGCCTAACGAAACCCAGGGAAGAATTCCTGTTGTAGGGATAACACGACTGCTACCGGGACTTCTGAAGCTTCGGTTTCTGATTCATCCGACCCGGATTCTTCTTCTGAGACTGGTCTTAGTATTGCTTTTCAAAGCAAAGAGCAAAGATAAGGGCTGGTGTTAGCTCCAATCCGCTTTAACTCAAACAACATCTCCGAATTCGCGTTCTATGTGTTATTAGTCTTCATGGTTAAGCCTTTACAACTGCTTTTAAAGAAAGAAAATGCTGGACCAACGGGACTCACCTCAACAGCCGGCTCGTTAAAGGTATTCCACTCGATCGTTCCGGGTCTTGTTTTCCTTGCGTGGGTATTACTTGGTATTAAGGGGACCTAGCTCGATCAATCAATCGACCGGCTGCTTGCCTCGGCTAGCTATCAGTAGGATCAGGTTCCCTCTCCAACATCATAAAAAACTTATGGAAAAGCCGCTTCTGAAACTGCTTGATCCTCTTGATGAACGGCTGGTCGATCAAGATCTTTGATTCTGACTTCTGAGACTAAGACTGCCAGCTTTAGGTTATTTAAAAGCTTGACCAAGAGGAAGAGGGATGCCAGTTCTTGTTCTGACCTGTCTTCCCCCGATGACTCGCCGCTTTCAAACAGGACTTGGTTTTCCGCAAGTTGTGGATCTGACAGTGATAGGTCTTATAGTTGTGGGTCCGCATCTTCCACTTGTATTGATACTGCCTCAACTTGTTACGTCTCCTCTTGTGGATTGCCCGCGAAAGTTACTATCCCGGTCCGTTATGGGATTCCATATTTATGCTTTTTCTTTATCCAGGCCAATGTTAGCTAACGAAATTTCCTTGTCTGCGGCTTTTAGAATCCGTAAACGCTTTCTTGTCGAGGAGCTCCTCTCTCTCTTGTAAACAATCTTGGGTGAGCGACTAGGCCTGGATACATTACGTTGAAAGGGAACATGCGGGTGTAAACTTTAATCTGGTTTCACTCAAAGATCGAGGCCCGTTCCTGGTTCTTGCTTGTCTGCGTTCGTCCTTTCTTGAAACTTTCAAGTGAAGGAGAGTCCCGATTGATTATATAAGTAAAAGATTTCTAGTATCTAATAAGTGGTACCGACCTCCATTATTAAAATCAAAAGCTGCATCTTTTCGCCTCGATCAACAGCTGAAATTGCTGCCCCGGATTCTTCTTCTGAGACTGGTCCTTCTGACTGGCCTTGTTCTGAATGGGGATTTCCCAAGTTACCTTCGTTTGGGGACTTTCTGAAAAATAAGCGTCATAATAAGACAACCAAATCTTGACCCTTAACGAGTGAACTCTTTCTCGACCCTCGAGGGGATTTATCCTTTGGAATTGTAGGTGAGCCCCGTTAGTAGTCATATTTTATAAGTGAGTCTCTCTATTCTATCTAAAACTAAAAAGAAAGTGGGACCCTTCTTTTCTTTCTATCAGCTTCATAAACCGTTTCATCCGTTGCGGGAAAAAAATTCTCTGATAACCCTTCTTATTTAGGATCTTATACTTCTTTTTCTCTTTTTTTAGTAAGTATGACAGCCAAGACTTATGACTGCTTGTTAAAGGTAGGGCACGGCTGCTTCGGTAGCTGCTAGGACTTAGGCCGGGACTGAATCGCCTTCGCTTTAATCTTTTGAATTGGTCGAACGCTTGCCTATTTTCCTTTTTGGGTAAGAGAGCTCTCTTTTAGATGTACTTTGAAAATTATATTTAAATTAAATAAAAGAGCCAAAGCCAGTTCTTTCGCTTGACGCTTGAAGCCAAATTCCCTAATTTAAAGCACTTCCTGAGATTCTGATCGTGTGACCTCATACCTCAGTCTATTCTTCTCTCCCGTGGGTCGATCCTGTAAATTATAAATATAGCCTTTTGGGTTATCTCGCTAGCGCTCACAGTGTTCTTTAATGCCCCCTTCTCCTTCGTACTTGTTCTTATGCGACTTCGGATCCTCTCCTTTGTCGGCAACACTTTCTACTTCTGTAACTGTTACTGGAAACTTCGTCTGCATCGAAAGCCTTTTTGTCGTTGTTATTCTTTTATTGTGACTGCATCTGCTTTCTTGGCTGAGACTCCGTCAACAGCTGCTCCATCAACGGCTGAAACTGCCTCTTCTATTTCTTTCTTTGACTTAGACTGAGACTTCATCCGGGACTTCAACCGATTGTGATAAGACTGAGAATGCTCCTTAAAGCTATGCCACTTCTTGTTTCGGGGCTTAGACTCATAGGTAGAGAAGGGCTGAGACCCCTATTTCCGAAAGTCCCGGGTCTTATAGTTGTTTTTCTGCTAGCTGTGGGTACGCCACTTATGTTATGGCTGGGGATCAGCTTGATTGGCTTCGACTAACAGCAGCCTCCCGTTGGTGCTCATGAAAGTTGAAACTCTTCCCATTATAGGAGAATTAAATTGCAGCTTTTATTCCTCTATGTATGCTAAAGAGATTTCTGCTTCGATTTCCCGTTAATGACTGAAGGTGATTTCTCTTCCTCGCGTTTTCCGGATGACTTCTTCATCCCTTGCCTTGATTCTTATTGGAATGAGACTGGTCGTTGGTAACTTCCCTCCGCTTGTTATACTGTATTGAGTTCGTCCGCAAAAGCAAGAGCTTGGGCGGCAGTAACGGATACGCCCCTTCAGTGGCTTGGAGTTGGCTACCTTTCAGGTATGTGGTCCCATATTATTTATAGTTATATAAAGGATAAGTCTTTTGTGTTTATTATAAGTGGCACCCAACCCCATTATCACCAGCTGCATCTGAATCATTGGCTACTTCGGCTACTTCTTTGGAATCGCCTTTGGGTGGGACTTTCCCTCCAGCGGAGACTGCCGCTTCTGATGACACTACTTCCCTTAGTATGACAGTTCTGATTCGATTTATTCTTGCGCTATGCCTGAAAGGTCCTGACTGGCCTTCGGCTTGCCTTTTCATTCCGTCAACAGCTGCTCCATCAATGGGTGGATCTGATCCTTTGCCTTCATCCACCTTCATCAACGGCTCTTCGATCATGATCTTTCATTCATTGGGAGTTTACGTCTAAGAAAAAAGCTTCATTAGAGGGGTTATCCATAAGGTTCTTCTCCTCCTTACCTTTTCTTTCTTTTTAAAATTACTTCTATTCTAGGGCCCCAAACTTCTTTTTCTCCCTTTCGGGTAAGCTAGTTGGCCCTTGAATTCGACCTCAGATCCTGTGACTGCCATTTCTAGTTGGTACCCATCTCCTTTGTCGACCGGTTTTCCGGGTTAAAAAGGAAAAGGAAAGCCTCCAACCCTTATGGCAAAGTTTCTTGTTCCCCCGTTCCTTGTTTTCGTAGTTGCTATCCTTGTTGTTCTTGTTCGGGAAAGCATCAGAAAGAGCATCCGGGGGGGTCTTCATCGACTTCTTCTGAATAGATTTCTTTTTTCTAAAAGTGGTAGGTATGATAACTCTTGCTCTGGGGTTGAAACTGAGAAATATACTACCACTGCGGCATATCTTTCTTAGACTTTGTCTGCCACTTCGACGGCATCTTCCTCTTGTCAGTGCTTTCGTTGGTCGATCCCCTTCTCTTTCTCTCGTTGCGACTTCGCCCTCGGAATGTCTTGGTCAGGATCAAATCCTTATGATTGGCCACCTTTGGCTGTGCCTCTTCCTTATGCCTCGACGATGTATGACAGTTAGAGATATGCTTTTTTTTCTTCTTAGGCGGAGGAGTCAGCCAAAACATCGTGTTTTTAAAATTCCCCTGTGACTGAATCCGTCTTGTCATTTTTACCGAGTCTAGTTCCTTTTTAGGAAAAACCTTTGGAAATGCCTCCTCTATTTACTCGCGAACTGCTTGCCTAGCCTCGAGCGCATGAACACCTTCGGTGTTAAGGTGGGCGGTCCTAAGTGTTAAGAGTCGGGATTCCCACTATATGTATATAATAAATGGGACCTGCCTTTTACCCATCAACTAAAGCTCCAGCATCAAAAGCTTCTTCGACAGCAAGAGCTATTTTGTTCATCATCAACTTTTTAATGCGATTTCTTATTCGTACGCTACTTCGATTGGGACTTTTAGGTCGGCTGCTACACCTTATAGATAGGTACGCGACGACTGCTACCGGGGCAGCTTCTTCTGATGATACTTCTTCTGAGATCCCTATTTCTTATACTTATAGGTCTGAGAGTTCTTAATCATCATTGATCTCCTGATCCCGTAGAACTTATTCTTCTCCAGCTGAAAAAAGGATCTCCTTCGGATTCTACGGCTGCGACTTCGGGCTAAGACTTCTTTTGTTTATTTTTCCCAGAGGGCGAAGAAGGATTCCTATAGATTATGGTTCGAATTGAACTTTCTTTTATTTGGCTATGCTCATGGAAATGAAACGACCCCTTTGGCTTTCTTCTTGAAAAGTTCTCTTTAATTTTATAAAGGCGATCTTGCACAGATGCTTTAAAGAACGTAAAGGGTGCTCTTTCTTGCGCATAGGCGCCTTCTCTTTTTTTCTCACCCGCAGCTGCTGTAGCTAAAGGTCCCCGATTAGCCAAGTCAAGTTGACGATTTTAGGCCTCCTATAAGAGGACCCTTCTTTCCAACGTCAAAAAGTCGAACTGAAACCGCCGTTGCTCCTCCTTCTTTTTGTGATTTGACTGGTTCATAAAAAGCTGCCCCATCTCCTTTTTTTGAATCGACTTCGACTTAGTTTTCTTATACTTCTCAAAAAAAAGTATGACAATTCTCTTTTTCAGGACTTATACTCATAGGTAGGAAACGGCTGTTGCCGGGACAGCTCCTTATGAGACGGATTCCTCGGTTTCTTACTCTGGAAGTTCTCGGGATGACAGCTCCTGTTACGGAGCTTAGACTTTTGCTTCGGTCGAACTTGGCCTTGGAATTTATTCTTTTGGGTCTTATGCGAGTACTTTTCTATGAAATTTGCTGCTAAAAAGATGTCTTCTTCTTTTATTATTATTATGTATGCTAAAGAAAGGATCCTTTTATGGTAAAAAGTCTTCTTGTTTTTTTGAATTGGTCGAACTATCCCTCGCAGCAGCTGTAAATGGAGCTGCTGTAGAAGCAACCACCGTAAAGGGAAGGGTCCCCTGTAAATAAGGAGAAAGCTTCTGTTTATATATAGTAATAGTAGGACCCATCGTACCCATCATCGGAAAAACGCGAACTGAAACCACTGTTGCTGCCCCTTCTAACCCTTTGGCTTATGCTTCATCTGTTTCATCTGTTGAGGAAAAAAAATCCCCACCTGATTCTGCCGGATCTGTGACTTCTTCTTCCAGCGATAGGTCTGAAACTGTCTCGGCTCCTTCCTTTCTCACATCTGTAAAAGCCCTGTTGCCATCAACAGCTGGTCCACCAAGAGCTGGGTCTGCCGCTTCGTCTTCAGCGGGATCCGCTTGAACTTCTGTAAATGGTTCTTCTTATTCCCGATATAAAAAGGAAAGCTCCTCGATGCTAACGTGTAGACCCGATCTATCCTTGTCCGATCAATCCCCTTTTGAATAAAATCTTTTTCTTTGATAAGGTTTAAGCATTGTCCTTACGGGGCAGATTAGTTTTTCTCAGTAGCTAGCTTCTCCAACACCAAACCAAGAAAGAGAGGGCTCGCCAACCGGTGCCTCTTTCCGATGGCTTATTTAGCAATCGAGGAGAGAGAAGTGGAATAAAGAGACGTGAAAGTCTCCGTCGATTCAGAAGTTGCAGATCTAGTCGAAGCACCAGATTAAATGAAGCAAGCAGTTTCAGCTGTTGATCGAGTAGATGCAGATGCGGATGCAGCCGTTCCATACCTATAAGTATAATTCTCAGAACATGAACTCTCATATCTATTATGAGTCTAATAAAACTAAAAAAGAAGTCGCCGATGAGGGGAATTCCTCAATTTCAGACAAAGCAGGTTCAGGCAAAGCGCTTCCCCCTGTCGATGATGACGATTCAGGAGACTAAGTAGAACAAACCAATGACGCAGGGGTAGAAAACGGGTAGTTACTGAAGAGTCAGACCTAGAAGTCCCATTTCTTATATAATAACGAAAATTCCCACCCTTAATTGATCTTAATCGGGAAACCCTCCTCATTTTTAAAAGGTAAAAGAGCTATTTCGGAAAGAAAGAAAAAGGAACGAACATTAGCAGCTACATTATTAGAAAGAGGAAGGGCTTCGCGCCTGAATTCGGATAAAGAAAGAAAAGGGGGCAGTCGCTGTACCTGGTAGTTTCAGGACAACTTCCAGAAGAACGCCCCTTTCGGGGGGTCATTGTAAGAGACGTGACAGTTTCAGTTTTTGATGTTGGAAGCAAAGGTCATACAAATTAATCTATATTAATAGAATGGCTATTTTCCTTAACTCATATGATTAGACATCAAATCCTTGGTATGAGTAGGCTTAGGATAGGAGATTTCAATCTACATGCTCCAAAATCAGGGAGCTCCCGAGATAGAAGACGAAGGGGGTGCCAACCCAGGCTTGGGCAGCAGTAAAAGAAGTCACCCAGACTCCACAACGTGAAAAAAGTGGGCTTGCTTTTCAACTTGCTTTTCAAAAGGAATTGCCGCTTCATTAGCATTTCGTAGTATGCTGGGTCGCAAGGAAAGAGCTGTCTTACCTTAATACTAAAGCGAAAGTAACCCAAGCAGGTCGAAGTCTTAGAAAAGGAAAGGAAACTCTTATATTAAAAAAGCTTACTTTGATCTCAGTCTTCTGAAGCAACTCAAGGAGCGAGCGAAAGAAAGGGGGAAAAGGGAGTCCTGGCTTGGCGAGTCCTGGGCCCGCATGTTCAATCAAACCGCCAATAGTCTCCGGCCGCCTTTGGTAACCCCAAGCGTATGTGGTAATACTAGGAATTTCCTGCAAGTAAATAAGATTCTCACGCCACTCATTTCTTCCATTCCTACGCCACCGGCGCTTCTTTCTCGTGTCTTAAACTTCCTTCTTTACATGCCTCAATCTGAGTCCTCAAACCTCAAATCAGGAAATATAAGGATAGTCACCACCACGAATCGAGACTTTTCCTTGGACAAGTGGGAATCCCTGTTTAAACGACGTATACCGGGGTTGCCCCCAAGAAGACTCCTCGACCGACGATCGGGACAACCCGTTGCCGGCATAAGAAGTGATTTCTCTCCCTAACTAATAAGGGATAGTAGTATGTGCCATTTTAGCATATTTGTGAATAATTTGGGCCCTTCGCTTTTGAATTTAAAAAGGAAAGGTACGATTTTATCCCACCAGGAGAGATTTCTACCAAACGTGACTTACCCCAAAAATTGAATTTAAGATCATTACATAAATAGACTAATTTTCTGAAAAAAAAAACAATCGACGGAAAGATCCTCGTTCACTAGGTCACATCTTGGGCAAACCCCGCCAACAAAAAAATTCTCTATAACTAGCGTTCGAGCCTGCAAACTTCGTAAACTTCATTCGTTTCCCGTTTCCCAAGTACCCTCGCATCATCGCCATCAACTGCATTGGCAGCAACTTTCCACGTTACCAAGCTCTTTCACCCAAGTCAATAGGTTTGAAACCAATTTTTTTTATAATTTATGATAAATTTAATGGATTCAATTTCGTGTGAACAAAAGCTCCATACTCCCGCCCCTCTTCTTAGCAGTCGAGCCTCTTCCAGACCGCGATTCTTGATGATTTTTGCTGGAAAGCGAGGTTTCGAACCTATCATTGAAAAAAAGATGACTTCCTTAAACTATCTTACACTAATAGCTGTCAAATGTGCTATTTTATCACTTCATGCCAAAGAAAGCGAGACCGGGGCGAAGCTAGCTTTTTTCCTTGTTTGACATTTCCAAGTAGACTTAGATTGAACTTTTTTCTGCTCTCTGAGGGAAAGTCTTGTTATGATAGGCCCTATACCCCAGGTCAAAGGTTCATTCCTAAAGTTAGAAGGGGGTAGCCATGGGGCCCCAATCCCTGTGAGATGAGCCTAGGAAAAGGAGGAAGCTACTCTAATTACATAAAGGGTAGTCTACTCGAAAGGAAAGAATGTAAACACGTGCAAAAGCTAAAACAAATGGGGCGGCCCGCTTTGCGTTTGCCGGCATAACATAAAGAAAAAGTACTTTTTTTAACCATTTCGCCAGGGATGCTCCTTGGAGTCTTGAAGAAAAGGATAGGGATCCGGCAAATTGTTTAATTTGGGTTTGAATCTCGACCATACCTCGGCACCTGCCTGTTCTCGTGTTATGTTGTTAGCCGGGGGACACCCCAAACATCTTTAATGATGCTTCTTACGTCCTAAGTAAGAGGCTCTTCCTGATGAAGCGAGTGTGTTGGCTAGCGAACATATGTAGAGAGCTTGTTAGCGAGTTAAGGATGCAAGTGCCCGAGGATTGGAAGGAGTCGTCGTGGTTTGAACAAAAGCAAAGAACGAGGATGTTCAAGCGTTAGTGAAAGGAAGGTGTGCCAGGTGTCCTAATGCCCTATCGAGCAACTGAATTCGTTGTGTCCTAAGACACGAATACGCATTTCTTAAAACCATCTTCTCCTTTTCGCTTATAATATGAGTTTGATAAATGATAAAGAAGAAGCGGGTATGAAAAGGGATCCATATTTTTTCTATTTTGAACGTATCAATTGAATCAATTGAAACAGAAGCCCCGATGAAGTCTTTTCCGCGGCAGTATCCGGAGGTATCTTTTTCCAAAGCCAAAGTAAAATCTAAGGTAAAGTATGCTCATCAAACGCAAACTTTTTGCTTTCCAAAATACTTGGTGCACAACTCTCTTTCCCAAAGAAAGGTAAGACGATAAGCTAATCTCCCGTCCCAGTTTGAAAGAAAAGGTCGAAACGACAACTTTACCATGAAAATCCTTTTATAAGACGCAGCATTAGTCTTCTTCACTCAGGCGAGACCATTTAATTGAACTTGCATCAATTGTCCACAACCTACGAGCGGAACTCAAGAGGCAAAAAGCTGTTTAATCAACCTCAACCCGGAACTTTTATGTCTTTTTTCTCGACTGCGTCTTCGACAGCTTTACGGGAGCACTTACGTCTTTCTATCAAACGGTAGTATCGACGCGAAAAGATTTTCTATGGTTTTTATGGAAGAAAAGAAGGATGAGGTCCAAGAATTCAACCAATCGGCCAATGATACCACGGTTAAAGCAGTCTTTCATGTCCTTTTTTCTAGTGTTCGATTCGAGAAGAGTCTTTCAGAAACTCGTTTAGTACTAAAAAAGAGTGATCATATCCAAAAACGTAGTCTTGTTTCAAAAAACAATTGAGCTCTTTATGGATTCCTCGGAAATCTTGAATATCGACAGTATCTCCAACAGCTTGACCATCACCTTCTACAGCAGCTTCTTCGTCTTCGATGTCAGTTCCTTATTTTAGAGCATTTCGGTTACTTATTTAGATTCAAATTCATTAAAAGAATTACGTTTAGCCAACGGGGGCCCCGAATAAAGGATAGATTGGCCGAGCATTGAGAGCTGACTGCGCTTGGCTGGAAGTTACATACGAGGACTCTGTCCTTTCTTTACCAAATGGGAGAAGGGGCATAAGGATAGGCTGCCTCTGCTTGGTGAATGAAGCAAGTTCGCCTCTCTCCTGCTTTTACCAGGGATGTAAAGAAGACGTATTCAGTATAGAAAGAAGCTGCGCGAGAACGTAAGGACCTCAAAAGAAAAGGGACATTGTCTCCAGTTTTCATTAAGCTAGAAAGACAGTTGAGTCAGTTTTATCAGTACGTAACTAGATACGAGTGGGTCATTTGAAAAAAAAAAAAAGAATGTGCTGTTTTTTTTTTATATCTTTTAAGCAATCCCATTGTTAATCCCGTTACGAGCCGCCTTATTAAGTTAAGATGGACAACGATCTCGCATAAAACAGAATTGACATTGAGAATCTTTCCTATAATTAGGTAAGATCACTAGTGGGTTAGCTTCTAAATGAAAGAAATGAACGTGTGGAAGCTTTAAATGCAAGCGCGTCTTATAGGGTGGAGAAGAGCTAATACATAGGGTCAAGTCTATAACCTTCTAATTAAAAAAAGAAAAATGCGAGTTGTGCATATTTTATAAGCGCGGCTGCGCCTCCTGACTCTGACTTTGATGACGATTATTCGAACGAGAGAAAAAAGGCGTGGGCTCTTGCCTGAGATACAACTTCTGTAAACTAAGATACTCAACCCGAGGCTAGGCCTGTGTTCTTAGGTAATTTTCTTAATGAAGCTAACTCCTATTCCTTAGTATGACAGTATATAGTCAATCATAGGAAACGACGAGCGCAATTTTTTTTTCTAATATGTTCGTATGTTAATGAGTGAAGTAGGGAGTTCGCCGCATTAAAATAATTTAAGGTTTTACTGTGCTAATTTAAAAAGAACGGGCTTTCTTTCCTATGGTCCTATGGTATGACCTTACCTATTCCTATTATAAGGTTACCTCCTATTATTCTAAAGTCATGAGCAGATTAGCCTATAAAGAAAGGATCATCAACCAACAAAGGGAGAAGAAGAGAGGAGCGAAGAAAGAGTTTCGATTGCAGCCGATTAATAAGCTCTTGTTGATGATGGAAAGAAGGCTTTTCTAAATTATATACAGAAAAGATTATCTCTTTTATAATATGGAGCCCCCTCTTATCTTACCCCAGTTAATAATCTTACATAGTACAGTCGGCACCCTCTCAAATTCAAATGCGACGAGCTAAGCAAGAAAAGAAGAGTTCCTTTTCAAATAGGATTTACCTTATAAATGATTGGAATTTCATTTCTAAACTAAGAATACCTTTTAGAGTGGGCAGAGACTTCCCATGGTTTATGATATTTTTCGGTAAGAGCGAAGTGGCTTTGCTAGCCATCTCAACGAGTCGGCCGGGGAAGAGAGACCATTCTTCTGGTCATCCTGATGCTTAATAAAACCCTATAAAAGTGTCATTTTTTTTTTTTCAAGAAGACTATCCCAACCAAGTTCATTCTTAAAATCTTTCCAAACAATCACGGGGCACTCCATCATTGGATTTAATAAGCGCCTTCTCACACAAGCTTCTCTCCTTCTTTTCTTACTTAAGATGTGAGCAGCTATTGCATAACCTCTCCTTAATTTTATATTAAGCGCGAAGCTTTAAACAAGCATGGAGTCATCGGTCAGGGAAGCGAAGATCTCTACTGGCCGAAGCAATCTCTTCCTGACGTTACCATTACGAGTGATATTTCTTTCTTATTATAACGCGAGCCTTCAAGAGGGTTCTCTTCGAACAAAGACTACTTTACAAGAGTATAGAGCTGGGCTCCCTTCTCCTTTTTCTTCTTTTTCGGGGACGCCCCATAGGCGGCCAAGCAAGTGAATTCCGCTTTTTATTTAGGAATTGCTGAGTGAGTTCGCGTAGGAAATTTACTTGGCTCGTTTATCTTATTAGGACAAAAGAAGTTGACGTTCTGAAAGAGACTCGAACGCTAGAGATGAGGAAAGGAGAAGGAGGTGTGTTGACGAAGGCAATGCCTTCTTAATTAGAGTTGGCGAGCAGCTTTTTCCCTTAAATTATTCGGAAAGATTTCATTTTCTTCATGAGATTTCGCCCTCCGGCTAGAAAGAATATGCTTGGTGGGTTCCTTTTCTTCCCTAGCTCGAAAGAGAAAGACCACTATCCTATCCACGCGATACAACTCTGACCAAAAGGACTCTGCCTAGTCCTCAATAGCATGATGGGAATGAATCTTCTGCCTGGCACTTATAAAAAGGATCGGAAAGACCACTCGCATTTATAAAAAACTTATCTTTCTTGATTTAAAGATCATTGTCGGTCGCCAAAGGTTGGCTTTCTTAGGAAAGAAAATGAGCTATAGGACCAAAGCATCTGTTTGAAGCTTTGCTTAATGCTTTTTCTTAAAGAAGGAGTAAGAAATGCCATATTGCTTATGCGATTAAAAAAGAATTCGTCAAAAGCTATCTTAATAAGGACTGAAATACGAATTATCTACCTTACAATCCAATCTTACTTCCAAGTAAACTAGAGGCGGTCCTTTAATGTCTAAAGCATTTCATCACACACAAAAGCTAAAATAGGAATAGTCTTCTTCCTTCACTTTTTTCCCTGAGTACCCGGCCTTTCTTCCTCGACTGAAGTCTCAGGTCTTAACCTTTCTCCATGCAATGGCAACTCCCAAAACACTGACAGCAATAAACCTTCCGCAGGAATTCTATGAAATTTATCTTCTTACGAGTGGAGTGCCCGGTTCGACGAATCCTAGTGGACTTTTTTTCAGAGGTCGCCACGTGCTAGGTAGGGCTAGCCGAATACCTAAGCGTATTCCGTAATCAAGTATAAAGCTTTTTCATAAAAGCAAAAGTATAAAAACCTTTCCTCTTCTTATGTTTTATGCGACTAGTTTCACTCCAATCATATTATGAAATGGTAACTGAAACGAGGAAACTTCGCTTGCATCTTGAGCTATCTTACCTAGTTTAATATTTTAACTACAGGAGAAGCTTCCTAAAAGAAGTTGGCGGAAGTTAAAAGTGTGGGTCGACCCATTAATCTAAGAGCACGCCTCCAGGATCTGTCCAAGAAGAGAGAAAACTCTGAAAGCATGATTCCTCTGGGTATACTAAGAGAGGGAAGAAAAAGACCAATTACTTTCTTAATTCTTACATTCTATAGTTAATAAGAGGGTCCAAGACCCACCCAACCACGGACTCTTTCTCATCTAAAGGCTCTGAGATGAAGACTTTTAACGCGCTCAAGAAAAGATTAGTACTCTATATACCAAACAACTTCTTAGCCCATTCGAACTCTGTCTCCATTCTCTTGGAACCTGTCTACAAGACCCTTAGACCCTTGAAACTTTTTTTCATAGAGTATAAAATAACTAATTTCATGAATCTTTGTAAGATTAAGAGAGTGCATGCTCTGGCCTAAGAAAGGCCCAGATTACGATTAGGAAATTCCTAGTGTTTAAATAAAATAAGAAAAAAGATAGGAAAGATTAGTCTAGCGCCATAGAGTAGAAAGAGTTGCTTTGGTATGGTTCTTTCTTCTCGCCCGAACCCCACCAACTAAAGACTTAAGATCAGAGTACCTAGGTTCTTTCTGAGATCCATATCTAATTAGATTCATTGTCTAATAATAAGAAGGGAATGAAGATCGCCCATTTGAATAGGAAAATGCTCATCCGTCACGGAAGAGTAAAGGAAAGAGAGAGCGCCTTTAATATGCCATGCAAAGGAACGTGAAGAAGAAGATTCAGCGCTAGGCTTCTTTTATTTTCGTAGTAAACATAGGAATAGGCAGATTAATTGCACCTAAGACAGCACACAAAGCAAAGTCAAGACGACAATATCTTGCCCCTTCCACATTTCATTTCAAATGGGAACCAAATCATAAAAGAGAAAAGGATCAGACCCTTTATACAGAATACAGAACCAAAATCCTATTAAATTAAAGTGGTAGTGGCTTGTTTAATTACAAATTCAGTCAAATATTCTAAGGCGGAAGCGCAGCACTAGTCTAAGCGCTCTCTTCTTTACTCCCTCATTGCCACTAAAAAGAGCAAGATCGCTATAACAGCATATTTTATACTTAAGACGGGGACTCAATTCATTTTTTAATGCGGACTACATTCGAAAGTTAAAACCAGTCTCCGGAGTCTTACTCGCCATTTGCGCATCCTCTTCCCTGACATCTTTCTATGATCTGGGTTTTATATTTAGGGTTTAAAGACTTGATGCTCACACTAGGACTAGATTTCACCCCTTCTTCTAACTATAAGTAGACCAAGCCTGTTGCTTTAAAGATTGAACCCATTGAACCAAAGCTGCGAATCGTCTCATCCAGTTTTACTAGATATAGGCTGACTGGCATTCCACCTTATCCAAAACGGGCTCAAGAATCCTGTTCTTTCTTTCCCATTAGCTAGTCTTCCCCTTTTTTTAATAACTTTTAAAATTGGGTATGATCATTAGACCCACATTCTTGAAAAAATTCTAGGCAAGGGTACGATCTCAGCCAATACGCCAAGAGTATACAAGCATGGTAATTCTAAAAGAGCAATCCCTCTATCAATAAGTTCACTCATAAGCTGGCCATAAGAGCTCATTCACTCACAGCCAACTAACTCTCCCTTGCTTGAGTCTCTTCTGCAGCGTAACCTTCATCCGTTCACATCCTACTCGATTCAATTATTCCCGGTTGGTCCAGCATGCTTTCTTCCACTCTTTCTGGTCATTGTGAACGCAAATGCGAGCCTTTCTCAACAATAAGCTTAGTTTTGGGCTATTAATTTCAACTCACCAAATAGCGCCTTTGGCGTATTCAATGAAGTGAGTACGTCCTTGCTCATTTTTCCGGGACCAGTCTTCGTACCTTGATGTGGTAATAACTTAATTTTCCTTGCTTTTTTGCTAAAAAGATACGTCGTTGAGGCAGTGATGAAAATCTCAAGAGCTGATTCTACAGAGTTGTTCGCAAATAGCTATTAAATTTCTAGGCTATGCTCATTAATGCCCGAATTTTCTTTTTTTATACTAAAAAGACCAGCTTCATTGGAGGTCCACCTGAATAGCGGCACTAGCAGTTAGAATGCAAGTTGTTTATGAAGCTAGGTAAGCTACTAGGACTGGACCGGCCGAAGTGTATTGTATAAGAAAGGTATTCAATTCTATAACTGATTGAAAAACAATTATATATTATATTTAACAAACTAGCCCATTTAGGGCAAAATGGCCCTTATAACTATAGCACTGGCAAAAGCTTCAATCTTATCCGGGTCAACCACAGCAGAAACTTCGTCTGTATGATCTATATATGTAAAAGTACTATATATTATATTAATTAAATCCGTGGAATTGGTCATTTTTTCGTTTGGGTCGAAGCGGGACTATTCTTCTCTATTGCAAGGACCCTTAAATTCATTCAAAGATCTGAGCTTAGTTTCTTTCTTGTTCTCGATCGACCTTTGGTACTTCTGGGAAAAGACTCTCTTCCCTGTTCTCTCTTATATGCGAGCTTTATAAATAGAAGGTGCGAAGCCCTCACGTATACTCGCTCCGAAGCTTTTGGAAAAACCCTTGTTTATGTAGTCCATTGCCCGCCAAGACTAAGCCCAGACCCAGCAAGATAAAAAGAAAAGCAAACACCAACTGTTATCGTAAATAAAGAAGTAATCAGAATTTCAATCTTAATCTTATTCTCCGATTAATCTGTTTGAACGGATAATTTGAGTTGGTAGACCAAGGACCACATCCTCAACGAGGCAGGTAGGTTGAGCTAATTTAAGTAAGTCTCTCAATAGGCCGTCCAAAGGTCGAGACCTTTCCTTTTGCTTTAGTAAGGGAGGAATGATCCTATTTACTATATTAGGATTTTTTTATTTGATAAACGCAATCAACTTCTTCCCCTTTTTAGGTTTTAGGAAAAGTCTCGCTGGAAGTTTTTCATTCGTCGTCCTCTTCTTCTTTTTTGGTATACTGCCCCTCTATAAAACTAGAATAAAAATAGAGCAAGGAGCGAGAAAAAAAAATTATCTGTCTACCATGATGTTAGAATTTGCACCTATTTTTATCTATTTAGTGATCAGTCTGCTAGTATCTTTGATCCCACTCGGCCTTCCTTTTCTCTTTTCTTCTAACACTTCTACTTATCCAGAGAAATTGTCTGCCTACGAATGTGGTTTCGATCCTTTCGGTGATGCCAGAAGTCGGTTCGATATAAGATTTTATCTTGTTTCAATTTTATTTATTATCCTTGATCCGGAAGTGACCTTTTTCTTTCCTTGGGCAGTCTCTCTCAACAAGATTGATCTCTTTGGCTTTTGGTCCATGATGGCCTTTTTATTGATTTTAACGATAGGCTTTCTCTATGAATGGAAAAGGGGCGCTTTGGATCGGGAGTAAGTACTAGTACTAGGAGAAAAAAGAGATGGAGTAGGGAGGATACTGACTCGACAGGAAGGCATCTTTCTTAACTATTCTAGTTATAGTAGCCCCCGTTTTGTGGCAATTATAAGTAAGCATGCTTTCTTTTCTTCGTTCTCCTCTTCTTTTGGATTCTTACGAACCTAAGATCAGTCTATGCAAGGACGCTTAAAAAGGTTAAGTTCAGTCTGTGCTCCAGCGGGAGTTGTACTCCTGATGCTAATTCCTATATGAATACGCCTCTTTCAGCCAAGTACAGCTAGCTCAATAACTTTTTATGTCAAACTGTACGTCGTTGCTTACCGAGGTATGAGTTGGGCTTCAACCTTTTGCTTTAGCATTTGGGGGATTGCCGGGTAAACCCCTGCATACTTACTAGAAAGTCTTTTCACCTAAAGACTCATTGGGAGTGGACAAGGGAAGGAGTTGAACCTGTTAGCATGCGGGATAGGGAATCCTCTTATTCCCAAGAGCATATTAAATAACGTTAAAAAGTGGGTTACGTTAGGTGGGTCGGACGGTTGCGTTTAAAAAGGAAAAGAGGGAGTCCTCGTCTCGCTTGCCACGTACATCAGTAGCTCTATTGCTAGCTTCGAATACTTACTTAACACTGAGGTATACCCGAAAGCTTAGGATAAGACTCCATAATCAAGATTGGGCAAAGCTTTCCTATCTGGGCCAGTGCCCATAAGATCCGTGCTACCTCTAGATAGAGCAGTGGTATAAAACCAACTCCCTCCTTGTGTTTGGGTTGAGCAGGAGAGTGAGATCAAAGCCGCTGTCGGAGCAGCGCCGTCTTTATCATTCCTATCGCCGGGAAGAGGTCAAAAACCAGTAGACAAGTGAATTCTTTGAATTGAAGGAAGGGACTCTACTCTATTCGAATAGACCCCTTATTTCTAGTATAGTTTACTTCCTGGTAAAGTGAAAATTATCTCGGGAAGATATTTTGAAAGGCCCAGTGTTAAAAGAAAACCGAGATTTTTCCTTTATTTTAAATTTCATTGAATTTAAAGATCTCTCATCCAAATGAGCTGGTGGAGGAGCTTTATAGTTTTTTAATATAATAAGGAGCTCGTTACATTGAATGGTCTCACCCCGGGCATCTGCTTTCCTATACCTATGGAAAAGAAAGACTCTTTACAATCGATCCATTACAAAAGGGGCTGAGGGGATGGCAGAAAAGCAAGCCTCTCTTCCACTAGCCAGAGAAAGGGATGAATAAGATAAAAAATAAGGATGTCCCGAACTGAGAGCGGGTGTACTTGACGGGGCTGTTGCGGATGAAAGCAAGAAAAATTACACAAAGACGGGCACTAGAATTTCAATTACAATGGACAGAGGACAAGATCGTCATGCCCCAATAAAGTATACCACTAGTGGACATTCCGCTGTTTGCTGAGATTGGGATAGGATCGAACTCCTTTATTTAGATCAGCCATCACAGGCGCTGGCTTTATTTGATAAATTAGCTCTTTTAATATGAGTCATTTCCTATACATATATAACTAAGGCACAAGCAGGATGTTAGTGAGAGGAGATTCCTATCCTATAAAGAAAAGGCAGCTTCCTGACCTCAACCTTTAGCCTTCGTAGGAGGGATTGCGCGAACACGGCTTTTTTTCTTTTAGATAGAACACCGGTTCGAGAAGTGTGAAGCTACTCGCCCGGCGATTGCCTGCTTCTTCATGGAACTTGTGGGGTGGCTTTCTAACTAAACCAACTAAAATAAGTGATCATTGGGTACCTTGTTGCTTATGAAATCTTCACAAGCTCGCCGCTTATAAAGTCTCTTTCATGCTTTTGAACAAGGTTGTCGACAAGTTTTGTTAGATTCATCTACTAGACAGGCGGCTGCGGTTAGGTGAACATGAAAACGCAAGAAGCGGGGGTATGCTCACGATCACTCGCCCTTTACTTCCCTTTACACAGCAAGTGTAGGTTTCCCCTTTTATAAAATGGAAACCCTTATCACAAAGAGAATGCTCGAGATATCGCTAACCTGTGTTAGCTCTCTTGTTGACAACAGCAACTTACTCTACCTACTAGCTTATGCTCTCTCTACTATATTTCATTTCGTGTTCAGCTCAAAAAAAGCCCATCACTCAAGAAGAATCTCTATAGAAGAGAAGGGCAGCATACTTTTTTTCTTAAAGCAACCTTTCATGCTTTCATGATCTCGTTAATTTATATTATTAGGAAGACATCTCATCAATAAGCGCGTCTTTACGCCCCGAATCTTGACCAAAAACCAAGCCTAAGGATGATGGCGAGAAATATTTTACCCTATACAAGACGCTGAATTACCTTTTGCCAGCCCCTTTTCTTTTTTTAAAGGACAAGACAACAGGCCGTATATACCTTATGGTATGGGGGTTACCCTAGAATGAGAGGCACCTTTTAGTCTTTTCTTACTAGGTTTGTCTCTCCCTAAGGAAGTAGGTTATGAAGTTTTCGGTGAACTCCCTTATAATATAAAGACTGGAGTCTTGCTTTTTTGAACAAAAACTCCATTAAATGAGAAAAAAGATTACCTCAGATGCCTAAGAAAGATAAAGCATATAATATAAAAAGCTATATAGCATCCATTTAAGAATAGATGTGAATTGGAAAGCTTTAATGATCGCTCAACAACTACAAGAGCACTAGCGGGTTAGGGAGAAGGGAGTTTTATTTGCTCAAGTTCCCAAAGAGTGCAACAGCTTGGCTGTGGGATCGAGCTAGCAATTCCTGCCTTTAGAGTTATAGTAAATAAGAGCACTCGCGTTAGAAGATAGCATTATATAGTAAGTGGAGAAGGCAAGTTTCTTGGGAGCAAGTTTCGTCACAAAAGCGGATCCACGTCTCCGAGGGTGCTACCATTGGAAAGATGTCAACGGAAAGATGTCAACTCTATTCTATTTTTTGGTAAGTAGAAAGGTCCACTAAGAATGATTGTGCTTTTGACGTTGTTAATATCGGCATACGATAGCTCTTAAGGTCTCACCCCCCCTGTTCACTCTCGCTCGAACCTATTTCCCCTCCAATACGGGTAGGCCTGCGCAGAAGATAATCGGGAGCGAGTGAAGCAGACATAACGAGAATGTTGGCGGGACGCTTGTATGCGAGCTGGTGAACGAGGATCTTTCTGTCGATTGTTTTAATGTTTTTTTACATGAGTATACTTATGTAATGATCTTATATTTCGTTTTGAGTAAGCCACGCTTGGGTCTAATCTCCTGTGAGCTTTTTTTCTTATTCCTAGCATCTATAAAGAATGTACATGAAGTACGAATTCCAGGACCTATTGAGATTGAATTCCCACCCTTCCCCTTTTTCGTACTTCTTTCTTAAGTAATTGTTTATCCGTCTCTACTTTTAGATCTTCCAATGCCTCTTGTTCGAGATCTGCTTTATATCTTCTTTTATGTGCTTGTTTCGGGTTGATTGACGGGCACTCCAGCGTCCCGAAAGACGTACGTCTTTATTGATAACATAAAATAAAAAGAACTTCATTCGCTTGAACTGCGACCGCTTCATTGTCCTCGGGAAAAAATATAACTTTTTATATTTCTTTGGCCAATCCAATAGCAGGACAGCGCCTTCCTCGAATCTTGAGCCAAAGTAAGATCCTCTAAGGAAGTACCTTTAGTCAGGCCACTTGTTTTAAAATCAAGTAATGAACAATGGAAAGAGCAGTAATACAGCTGGACAAGAGCGTCTCTTTTGACGAAGCGGGAATCCTCTATTTACTTAGAGTAGACAGGATTGCATATCTCGAATGGGTTGATCTAATCCTTCACCGTACTATCGAATAGATCAGCATCAAAAATAATATAAAAAGCAAATTGATCCTAATTAAATAACGTCATGAATAACCTTTTTTATTTAAGCGACTCGAGGAGAATGGATGGAATTGGACTTCACTCGATTTATGGAAAAAAGATCCAGGACAATTCAATTTGAGGTTCGAGAGAAAGTTTCCAAAGAATCCAGCCTTGGCTAAAACAGTTTATTAACAAAACAAGATTCTTTCGGTGAAAGATCGATAAAACCTGTAAATATAATAGGGTGCTTTTTCTTGGATATGGTTCCCGAATTATGGAAGACAGGCAGTATTGCTTGCTCGAACTTGCATCAAATGCTCGCAACCCGCCGCTTAAGCGCTTTCGAATTTAATTTAAAGTGGATCGGCCGCGGGGATGCCGCCAATCTAATTTTTAAAAAAGGATTATGATCTATATGATATTCAAATGAGATTCAATTTGTGGTGAGATCCAACTTGTACCATCTAACGAAGCAAAGGAATTTCGCGCCGTGTTGGCGCTAGCAGAGGTTCGATCCGAGATATCGATACAAAATTCTCCTGCTTTTATTCTGTTTTTATTCGAGTGGCTTCCCCCTTTACTGCAGTTCAGAAAAGCACAGCGCAGAAAGTGGACTAAGGTACTTTGTAAATTTGAAAGAAGTCAAATCCCCATTTTAGAATTTAGACATGGAGGTCAGTTACCATGGGTCCATAGCCTGTATTGATAGCCACATATCTTTATATTTTATATAGGCAGGTCGAATCGAACCTTCTCCTCCCGCTGTCGGAATAGAGACTTCCTTTGATCTGATTGTACGAGAAAGGTAAAAACATTTTTTCGATATTAATGGTGAAACTACCCTTCCTTGTATCTCCATCAGTAGCATCCGTGAAAACTGCTTCTGGATTAGCGCCTTTTTTTCCAGCTCGCTCATCAGCATCGATTCTTCTCTAGACTAAATCGGAGGAACTTCTCCGATTTTCCATCTGCTTATTCCCTTGGATTCTACTTGTAATCAGCCTCAGCTGACGTTCCTACCCAAATAAAGTGAAAGTAGTGGTATTTTTTTTAGCGAGGCCCTTTGAATTTCATAAGGATAATTTATAAAATTTTATGCCAAATCTGAGAAGAGGAGTTTTGGATCATGAAGCTAAGAAAAGGGCGAGCGGATTCACTCCAAGAAGTGGATGCTCCCGTTTTTAATGTCAGGAAAGGTCAGAAAATAGGTACCGGTAATGAAACTAAAGGCCAACTCTCCCCTGACTAGTATCTCGACTAAAAAAGCCAGCAAAGGTTTAAAGTCACTAATTGACTTCTTCTTTATTCTTATAGAAAGGGAACATTCAATTAAAAGAAAAGAGGGAATTGAGTGCATTTTACCTTACGCAAATTAATGCTCAGGATTCTTTGGCAAAGGTCTTCCTCAGTCACAGATTGAAATGAAACGGCGAGAAGACGTGAATCATAGGAAAGAACAGCATGATGGCTCGATCGAAATAAACGAGCAGGTTAGACCAAGTGATTCCGCTGCGCTTCTTACCTTTTTTTGGATTTGATATTTGAAAAAAAAAAAGAGCGGTAGAGAATCTACTATTGGGTCGACCAACCCTTTCCTTTTGTATTTTAAATAGTAGCTGCTAATATAGCTAATATACGGGTCCCTTAGCCAAGAGATTAAGATTCCAAAGAAAGATAAGATACTAAATGGACTTGCATTTCCATCACCATCAAAATTTTCTAGAGCATTTATTGCTTCTTCGATCACGTCTTCATCAGTTTTATTACTTTCGTGGACATGATACGAGTAACTCTATATAAAGCGCTCCAACGGTCTTATACTATAGGAAACTTCCCTTCCTTGTGAGATTACTGATTATATCTTTTAAGCTCGGGATAGCTTTTAGAAAAGCTGCCGACGTCTTTGGCAAATCGAAGGGAAAGAGCCTACGATAAGAGAGTTTTCGAGTTTACAAATGATAGCCTTTGCAAAAATTAATTTTGCTTTCTTGAGATGTAAGGTGTCTTACTTATATTTACAAAGGAGTGATCCAGTCATCTTCCACTACCAATAAGGTAAAGGAGCTGTTAACATGGCCATGCCTGCTCTATCTTGAGAATGGGTCATTTTCCACTTACTCGAGCATGCTTCCTCTTTCACACTTCTCAAATCCTCTTCGCACCCTATGTAATGGTAATAAGAATGCTTGGGAGCCACGGTTCATACCGGGCTTCGCTAGGAAAGAGCATAAGATAGGGATTGGCCATCAGGCTTTCTAGGTAAGGGATTGGAGTTTCATCTTTATTATGGGCCCCCCCGCTTTGGCTAGCCTTGGCAGGTCAAGTTCAATCTGAAAAGTAGTTCTTATATTATAATAAGCGGGTTCGTCCATCGAGCAGAGCAAGCGGTTCCTCCCATCCATTCTACAAATATGCAATCTCTTAAATATACAAGGCACCCTAAAAATTAAATACTTAAAATAAAGGAGAAGGCTTTGGACTTCTTTCTTATAGAAGATCCCCTACTGATACTAAACTTCGTAAACTCCACTCACTCAAGAAATTAGGATTAATCATATGAGTTAAGCACAGTTATTATTGGACGACTTAATGCCCTTTATGGGTAGGTTCTTCTCTTATACTTTTTTTCTTTAACTAAAAATTACATTACACACTTTACTTCTTAATTAAATGTTAAATGAATGTACCTTTTTTACAGAATGGATCTAGGAATGAGTTTGGACTCCTTTACTAGAGTTCGAGTCATTCACTTCGTTAATAACAAACTCGCCCTTATGTTAATTAAAGAAACTGCATTCGTACCTTTTATCCTTTTCTGTTTAGTCAAGTAGCTTTCAATCTTTTTCCCTACTTGTTGAATTTTTTGGGGGGCTCCACTTATGGCACTGGCTTTTTTCTAATCTCTTGTCCAAAGCGTGAGTGTAGTATCTTTAATAAAAAAGAAGGCTTGTAAGTTTATTCGTTCAAAGGAACTCTTTCTTTTACGTATGTGACCAAATAACTTTATTTTTGAATAAGGATTTCTACTCCAATAGCAGAGTCAGCAGATGCGTCAGCGTGGACAAAGCCGCGGCTTATTAGTCTCTTGCATTCTACTAGACATTATATAAAGAGAAGCTTTAGTAAGAAATTTTTTACTAGTTATAGGACAACTTCACTAAGTATCCCGTACATATTAAAAACCACAAGTTTTTCCAAAAAAAGTCAAATAAGGAACTAAAAGAGTCCTTAATTAGCACATAAGTCTAATTACACGGGGAAAGGCGCTCAAGGTAAGTTAATAGGTGGGGAGCATGCTCTTTTTTTTTATTTCACCGGGCGACTTCGCATCTCAAAGAGGCTCATATAAAATGATAAATAAGTGTAACATGCTCTTAGGCTTTTGGTATAGGTAAAATAAGGAAATACAAAGATAAAATCTCTTCAACATATATTTCTACAGCTAACTAAGAAGCTATTGTTATAGTGGGTTATCCGAGAAAGAAGCGCCTTATCTTAGTATATATTGAATAAAACAGTATAGTAAGTAAGATGGCTCTCGAGTCCCACCTTAAGTAGCAGTTTATGGGTTCATAATCGTACTAAATATCCTGGATAACAAAGTAGTTAACTGATTTTTTTAACTATTCAGCGGAACTTCCCCTTTATTATGCCATTGACTTATCCGTAGAAACCTAACATTAAGAATTAGAAGATGAGATGAATAGGCAGGTGGTGAAGTAGCTAGCAAATGCCCTATACAGGTGCACTTTCGCTTTTGTAACAACCTCGCCGGTTCCTTAGAAAGCTTCCTCCTTATAGGCATAATAACAAGACCGTTCGCTTTACTACTCACTTCATAACTTAATTATATGGACTCTTTAGACTCGCTCCAGAAGAATGAGGCGTTTCACTAATCTAGTCTCTCTACCTTTTTGCTTTTATATATTTCTCGATCGGGTGACAAACAGCTAAAAAAAAAAGAGGCATTTTGACCGGTCCAAATTAAAAAAAGAATAACCTTACTTTTGGCTTATGTGGTACCTTCATACAGACAAAATTTATGCTGCTTATGCTAGTGTCTTTCTCTTGGACGCCTTTTTATAGAAGAAAGTTAGTTCCTTATAGTCTCTTTATAGTAATAGTAGTGGTCGTTCTCGCGCTTGTGCAGGAAGCTACTCGTTCTTGTTATAAGACGTTGAATGGCTCTTCTCTCATAACTAAATATAGTTAGCACAAAAGGTTAAGCCAATAATGCTACTTCCTATTCTTTTTTTGTTTGAAAGAGGGCCGTTGTCTATCTATAAAGGGAGCTTCTAATGCGAGGGAATGATCGTCGTTATTGAGCCTACGCAGCGGATTCCATTTAGACTCTGGATTTCCGGGATGAACCCGCCCATTTACTTCCTTAGTGATCAAGTCAATAAAAGAAAATAAAGGGTCTAAAATTTTAATACAAAATTGAATGCTTTGATAAGATAGAATACTACGATGCAGGAGAATACGAGAGTTATTTTACTTACTTCGGTGATGCGTGCAAGAAAGGTTAGTTAGACCAATCTCCTGTGAACAAGTAGCAGAAAAAAAATCACTCACTGGGTATAATAAAGAAATCCACGAGAATGCACTACTCTTTTCCCAAAATGCTATAAGTATCAAAGTCTAATGGTCTTAAGTAGCACCTGGCTAGGCCTTTCTAATGTCTGTAGTTATGAATCGTTTAAAGTAAATCCCTTGTTATTATATAAGGACTCGCCCAGCTCCGCCCTACTCCGGGTACTCAGAATTTCTCTCATGAGGCTTTTCCAGCGGATTTTTAAAGAGACTTTCTTTGTATGGGCGACTCTCTACCCGAGATGCCCGGAAATCTTTCCCCTGCAGTACTACTTGGTGTGATGGGGTCTTCTATCATGCATGCGGATGCCTTGCTTAAACCTAAAATTTGGTATGAGGAGCTCTTGTCCCTCTCGAAGCATGTCTTTAAATACACGCCTCTCCAGCATACCTCAAAAACCAGTTATTGAATAGAGCACAACTGTATCAGAACGAAGATAAAAACTAGTTAGTTCATGAGGAAGCTTCCCTTCTATACTTCAACTCCGGGATGGATGAGAAGGGTATAAAAACAAATTCATATCCAAAGGAAAGAAAGATTGACAGATCTCCATCCGCAGACCTAGAGCACTCAGATAGATCAGTGATGAGGTAGGTAGTGAGGTTCGAGAAGCAAAGCTCCTGCTAAAAAAAAAAGGCAAGATCTCATTCATCAACAGAAGACAGAGTCTAATAAGCAACCATAAGGATCGGCGGACCATAAGTCTGGGCTAGTAGCTGCGTGTGATATATGTTATAAGCCTTACCTTTATAAGAGATTTAATTGCTCGTACTATTTCATTGGCATTAATTGTACTTCTCACGTATATATAGTTGCGTTGCGCCTGTATTTCACCCGTAAAATACCACTGTGCCTCTTATCTAAAAAAGAGCGTCATTCCTCTATCGTATATAATATATATAAAGGAAAATAAATTCCCCATTCTATTGAATGGACTCTTCCACACCAAAGAAAGTGACAGGAAGAAAAGCCTTCTGAGCTTGCATCATTACCTAATATCAAGTTTCTCCATGTAATGGATTTTGATTTAACCAGGCTTTAAAGTATACTTCTTGTTCAAATTAGAATGTGACTCTCCCTACCAACCTAATCTACTGACTGCGAAAACAGTCTTCATAAAAAAAGTTTCGCGCAATATTAATCTTTTTACGCTAACGCCCAATATTCATGTGCAAGTGCAGATTACTAACTGCCGAACTGCGCGTGGAATACGGAAATAGGTGCTTTGGCTAAGGGCTTGACTTCTTCGTCTCGGTAGCTTTAGCTTAGGACCTTCAAGAGAAAAAGTTTTCCGCCTAAACATCACGCATTGTGAACCAATTACTGAATTTTTTTATTATTTTTTTCTCGGGGTAAAATCAAAAAGTCTACTTTTTACTAATACAAGTGTTTTCCAATATAAAACAGGCTTTTTCTTTATTTTAGGCTAGGAAATAAAATAGAAGAATGACCTCACTCTTATCACCCAACCCTAGCATCTTTTTATAAAGGGTAAGTTTCGCCTGTGAATGCGAATAGGGAAAGCGTTAATTCCTTTGCACCACCTCGTTCAAGAATGCTTCCTCCGCTATCGCTCAAGATTATCTTTTCCACGTATATAGTTTAAGTTCGCGTTCATTCATTAAGCGAGGAGATTCGTTTATCCTCCGTTTCGCTCGTCGGTACTTTGCATTGTTAACGCTTGTGCTTGCGTCACATGAATAAGATTCTTCTTACTCCTTGTCGAGATCCCTCTAACTGAGTATGCACGTGGGGTGATTCTTTAAGAAGGAGGTGGTGCTTCTTCCTTACTTACCGCAAGTCATTAACAGAATAGAAGTGGTTTACTACTCAATATTTTACATAAACAGCAGAGAAATTTACCGGGGTGGGATTTAAGTAGATGGTAAAGTCTTTTCCTACTAGAAAGATATATAATAAGAAAAAATTCTAAGTGGAATTTAACTGGATTGGGATTCCGCTTCAAAGCACTAGCACTAAGATCTTAGTGCCCGCTCGGCGCACCTACACACCTAGATAGAAAAGATGCCCGCCCCTTTAACAATAACAATGCAAGTGGAGGGCCCATCTATACCTGAGGCCTAACCGCGCCTTGATAACATAATAACAGGAGTGAGCTGCCTATATCATATATAATAATATGCTTCATGAACTGCTTCCTACAGCAAAACTCTAGAATTCTAAAGAGTGAAGCTACTGGGGTCGACCCCTCTTTGGTTTGGTTTAGTCGCTTCACTTCAAACAAACAAAGCAAAGGCTATAAAGAAAAAAGGATCGTAAGTTAAAGAGCGGAAGTGGTGGTGTACTGATGGTTTCATTACATTATGCCGAGAAGCTTCTGTTAAAGCTTACGCTTCCTGTACAGCAAGCAGCTCAAGCTACAGAATAAAAGACATCCCCAGATGATTCGGAAGATGCATAAAGAGCTTCTTCAGCCTGCCTTGAAGGTCACTCAATACTAAAAATGCTCTAAATAAAGGTTTGTAACAGCTTTCTCTAACATTTAAATAAATATCTAGCTCTATTTCTCGCACCAGAATTAATCCCGTTCTACGGAAAGAATATAAGTAGTCAAAGATATCTACTAGTAAAGTACAGGGAAGTTTATTGGCTTGACAGCACGATTCCCAGTTGTTAGTAGAAGTTGTTTTGTCCGGGTCTCTTGTTTTCGAAGTAGGATTCGGATGAGTGGATAAGATATAGGGGGGCCCGTCTTTGACCACCATCATCATCAGCAGTTTCAACCTCACTTTTTGAACCTTCTTTTGGTTGGTTGGGATGAAAATGCTTGTATTTTCTTCTCGAATAATTTTTAAGAATAAAGCATGCTTTAGAAAGAGTCTTGAGGGAACCTTTTTTTATTATTAAAGGAAGGTATCCTTGTATAGATCCACTCAGGATGAACCCGCGATAAGAGTTTTCTGCCCTAAATACACCGCTGGATTTAGAGAGCTATAAATAGCATAAGAAAAAGAAGCATCAAAGTAAGACGTAAACAACCTCAGGTTGAAGAGTCACGTAAGGAAATCGATAAAAGACTTGTTTTAGGATGTTGAACCGGTATCCGAGGGAAAAGCCATAGGAGTCAAGGAAGCTCTTTATACTACAACAGTAGCCGCGTATGCTAACAGACCCCACATTTATATAATATGCTCCGCAAATAATCTGAATTCTTATGTTTTCGTAAAATAAAATAGTGTATTCTTCTTATATATGTTATTTAGTGAAGCTGCTCGCCTAATTACTCGTCCAATACAAGACTACTTGTTCTCATACAAGTACAAGGAAAGAAGAAGAAATTCTTTTAAATATTATTAATTAAGGGTCAAATTTAGAGTTTAGGCTCTTTTTTCTCGTTATGGGATTACACTCGCTCCTAAAGAATCATTATGAAGTAAACGTCTAAACGTAAGAGGGTAGCTGATGTATTGAGCCTTAGTAAAAGTAAGTTTTCTCTTTCCAATAAGGTGTAACAAGTCGTGCTGTAAACATCCTATCTATAACAACAGACAGCAGCAAAGGAAAATCGAGGGAGGAACCAGTACTACAAATGAAACATTCTTTATCTACCGATCAAAAAGAAACCCGCATAAGGAATGCTCACCTGCTACGACACAAAAAGAAAAGGGAATGATCAGTCTAGCCATTATGTATAATCAACAATTCCTCTATTACTGACAAAGTAAGAAGAATGTGAATTAGCAGATGAAGGGGAAATTCTCACGCACGCTTCGGCATTGGGCGCAGCTAGCTCCTACTACTGCTGGCGACTTGTGGCAAGCAAGATACTCTAAAACCTTCTTTCAAGCGTACAAAGATTAAAAGGATAAGAAGCAATACCGAGTAAAAACTAAAGTTAAATAGAGATAGATAGATAGAAAAACCCAGAGGAATAATTTTTAAAAATAGGACCGTCAGGGAGCCACTTTCCAGTTTGCCGATTACCCAAGAAGAATTTAAGAATTGAGCCTAACCAACGCAGGAAGAGTCGACTCCTCGCTACATGTTTTCGTTCGTTTCACCAAAAAGCGATTTTAGAAAATTTCACAATCTGATTCGAACCGTGCTATTTTTCTTGGTCCGATGCTCGTATCTCGAGAACAGAACCCAAGACCTTATATTTTCCTTTACTTTACTGAAAAGGGATATATAAAGCATATAGGTGCCTACGATCCTGATCAAAATCAAGAATTTATTTCTTATTATAATTAGATAACTATATACGTGCACGACGGATGGTGCAGTGGTATGCGAGCAAAAGCTAGAAAAAACAACAAGAGCTGCGGATCTTTTTTGTGATCCACGGATCTACGACCTTAACGCCCTTCCTATTCCCCTTCCCCGGTCTTTTTCCCACTCTGATCGTACAAGAGTAAGGCAAGCTTAAGGACAGCAAAGACAAAAGGAAACGAGGGTTGTCTTGAAGCATCCCGATGCAATGCCCAATCCTGCAAAGGAGGTCCTTTTCTCTTCGTAAATCAGAGGAAGCCTAGCTTGCAAACGACGAGTCTTTAGTCACCGCGCAAAGACCGCTAGTAATTGGACGAAGCAAGCGAAAGCAGTAACGGCCATGACCTCTTGCATAACTTAGAAAGCGATTTTACTTAAGTTAATGGCGGATCAATCCTACTTTCATTAACGTTAAAAAGGTTGAGAAGAGAAAAAGGACTGGGAATCTGAGGAAGATGCTACCTTTTTAGAGTAGAGTAAAGGCTCTTACCCTACGAGCTTAGGACTGAAATCGCAAGCGAGATCACTTATCTCCATCTGAATTGAATAAGGCTCGATCTATAATTAACAAAGAAGCTTTCGTGAATGGGTCCGGTCGACCCGAGAAAGAAGAAGAGGATTCACCACATAAGCTAGCACAAAACAAAGTATGATTAAACACCCCTTTTCTAATGACCTGTGCGAAAGAAAGTGGAAAAGAAAAAGACAATCCAAACCCAGACTTCCACTCATTCTGTAACTGTGAAAGAAATAGATCTCTCAAACCCGATTCAGGAAGAATAAAGATCTACTGAAGTGCATTCTGCCGTCTGACTATAACAAAGCAAAGCAGAGGAAAGCTTTTCCAACGGTGGGTACTTCGTCTGTTCTTAGGTAGGATGGAGGTAGCTTCTTGCTCTCGGGACATGGGGAGCTAACTTAATTTAGTGAAATGAGCTTTCTTAAACGCTAGTAGGAGGGACGGTAAATGCCACCCTTTTATGGATGTCGCCGAATTCCTGCCTCTCCTTACTTGTAGAAAAAAATCCTTCACTTATTGATTGATCGGCCGATGGTCTGTGAGCAAATAGGTTGATGACAAGCAAGCCGAGATTATCAGACTCTTTTCGAAAAATCCAGTTATTGAATGATGGTACCAGTAAGCTTTGTTTCGAGATCCCCGGTGGTTAAGCCTTACTATATATGAAAGATGTGAGTACACATCCTAACACTAAATGCAGTTTGTCTTCGTGACTTGCGTCTTTCCTTGCCTCTCCGCCCTTAATCTAAGCAATCTCTCTCGTATCTTGCTTCCATGCGGATAGGAATACCAAGAGCACTTTTCAAGTGTTAAAATTTTGAAGAACTGAATTGCCCAAATCAAATGAACTTGAAAAGATGGGAAGAAAGCGATTTCGGCTTAGGATCTTTAAACTAACACATGTAGTAAGCTATCGATTGAGGCCTTGTCTAAGACTTAGGAAATGATTACCTTACTTGTTGCTATGAACCACTGCCTTTACCCTCGAGCTTATCTAATAGGGAAAAAGAGCTGAGATTAACGGCCGAAAGCCCTTTTTCAAAGGGAGGAATGTAAAAGAACTCAAAGGCCGCAGATCAGATGCATCCGATCACTTCTTCACGAATAGCCCAATAGCGGTCAGTGTCCAATGCCACTGTTTATCCACCCACTGTGACATATCTATCTGATGATGTTTCTTACGTATATGTAGACCCATGTTATATTGTTCGAGAATATAGATATATATATATATCTATTTTTCAAAGAATAAGCTTGTTTGTTTAATTGTAATTAAATGATCCCGCGCCAGAGGCCCTCTTTCTTTCTCTTGCTTTTCTTCTATTGTATGCATTTCGTTGTAGAAATGTCCCAAGACTTCTGCGATGATGCAGCGCGAGTATATATATTATTTCGGGGGGGGAGTATCCCTTGCCTCGACCTTTTAATTCTTGTTGTAATTGACTAACGGTGTCAAGTTATTCTCTCGATAAATCAGAAAATAGGATGTGTGTAGTGATCTCTTAGCCTAATTAAGGATGAGATTTCTTTGTTCTAGTATCAAGGGCTTTCTCTCCGGATATTGGTTGAGCTTTGTAATGACTCTTTTATTTGGTTACTTGCTTCGTTGGTGCCTATATTGGTCGAAAGACGCATATTCCTATAGAAAGGGGACTACTTAGAGCCAAAAGGCGAACCCTATTCTCTGGTAAAATACCACATAGAGAAAGAAAAGCAATTAAAAAAGCAGGGAATTCAGACTTCTACTAATGATAACATGCTCTATACTACTCTTGCTCTTCTTCTGCTTGCCTTTGGTCGAATGCGGGCATTCTTGCTGCCCCAAAAGTGATTTCCAGGGTGTGATCAAACGGAGCGAGTAGTCGTGCGACAAGCTATTTGAATACCGATAATTGATGAAGTCCGCCCCCCCTCTCTTCCTATGCTACAGATCTTAGAGAAGAAGCCACAAACCTCACGACCACTTTAACGAGATCGGGACCCCGACGACCTTGCTTTTTTAATTCTGTTAATACCTTACTCTATAATTGATTGGAAGGCTATCTTTTCTTTAATTCCGACATAGAAAGATGAAAAAATAACACAGACTGGCACGATGACTTCGGCTTTTACCCGGATAGCTTTTCTTTTATCTTGGCCTCAGTTATGAGATTGAGAAAAGAGGTATGAAGTCGAGCAGAGCGGACGCGGCGTATATGAGTCAAAATTGATGCGATCCCCATACTTTAATCAGTCTTGCTTATAGGATAGCTAGCAACTGACTGAATTACTATATAAGAAAGTTTTCTTCCAGGATGACTTTTCATTTCTTTTGCTTTGCCGAGCCAAGGAGTGAACTGGGCGAGATCAGTAAAGTGAGGCTTTTGCATTTATTCCTAATAAATAAAATCTCGGTTTGCCAATCACGATTCACCCCTACCTTAATGAGGACTCTACCCACTTTAGCAGAAAGAATGAGACCGGAAGAATGAATAGCTATCTTTGAACGATATCGGCTCTATTCGCACTTACGAACCAGCCTAAATAGAAACTCTAAACCCCCGCTAGGCCTATCAGACCATGAAGACTCAGTTGAACTCTATTCCTATCTATCTCTAATCCTACTTTCAGTAACCACGACCTTAGGATTAGCTTCTAGCGTGACTTAGAGAGTAAAGGTAAGAGAGGCCGCTAAAGTAAGGCAGGTGGAGGAGAGACCAAGACTTTGATTGGATTGAAGAGACTACCGCCCTAGGCATAGGATCGACACAAAGCAGACGAAATTACTTAATCAAGCTTGGGATTGGACATGAATTTAAGGGAAAAACTATACTGATTGGCCCAAGAAAATCTACTAATTAAGAAGTGGACCAGCGCATTTCTGACACGTGAACTTGCTGTACGAACCGAACCTACGATTGACTTCTTTGTCTTCTGTTTTTGAACTGAACCAAGATTTACCTTTGGATCGCCGACTCTCCTGCTCCCAAGCAGAATTCATCCACAGTCTCGTAGCCTTCTAGTAAAGAGAAGACCGGTCGAAGAGATCCTTCTTTTAAGGCTTCTCCTTGGTCCAGTTGCTTGGGGAAGTAAATGCCCCAACTTTTTTTTTGAGGAGGAGATTGGTTACCGGTGGTCGATATCTTATGACTAAATAACTTACTCCACGCCTACTACTTAACTTAGTAGAGTCTGTAACCTTTTACTCACCAACATCCTCTTAGTTTAGTTTTGATTCACCCGGAAGCATCCTATTCTCTAACATCTTATTCTAAGATTGCGTCTATCCTCGGTTCCCTTTTTTTCCAGCCAACGCCTTAGTCGTTCTGTTAAAGAGTCAATCTAAAGCAAAGTTGAGTAGGGGGCGACTTACCCACAACTACCGGGAGTAGGTCTCGACTAGTCAACTAGGCAATATAAATATATAAGAAATCGGGGGTCATAAGCCCCTTTCCGTCCTACTTAGCTGAGAACTTCTCGTTCCACTATAACGCTATAAAATACTTAAACTCATTAGTAAATTAACATACCATAAGAAGCATGAGTACACACAGCAGGAGTTGGAATACGCCCGTGATCTACCACATCTCGCCGGCAAAAGGAACCTTTTAAATAGCACTACTAGACAAAGAAATCTAAGGGTCAATCTAATTCGGGTATTTCCCAAGCTAACAGACTGCTCTGACTACTCGCTCCGTAACTACACTCGCCCGTTTCAGAGATTTCACTTGCTCCCTTTGAACTGGGCTTACTAACTTGCGTACGTTCGCGAATCCTAGGTTGTGTAAGAAAAAAGAAAAGTTCTTAGAGAAGGAGCTCCTAAGCAGGGGCCGGCCGCAAAAGTTGATCTAAAATAGAAGGTTTAGTCGAGCCTGCTGCTTTAAGCTTGGTACGCGAACCACGTAAACGTGAATCAAAAAGTAAAAAATTGATGATCATGAACAGAAGTAAGTAAGACCCAAACCGTTTTCATCAGATTGAAGGATTACGCTTCTTGTGAGCTTCGTTCCGACATCCTTGGTGATGAGAATTAGCGAGAACATACTTTTGAAAGGTAGCTCTTTCTGACTAGAGTTTCGCCGAAGAAAGCTTCGGCCAGGCCTGGCCGGTTAAAGTGAGTATTTCACCTATTCATTACATTCTTTTAAGGCTACACCCCTTACTTACCCACAGAGCAAAGGCGACGCATGCGCGCTACCATTTATGCGCGGTTGTTAAAAGACAGGATAGAGTATGTGGCTTGACAGGATGGTTTAAAGAACCAGCAACCCCACCCTAATGCCCTGTTATGGCGCTTTACAGCCTCTTCTTTATTATGGTTATGGACTCAGTTTCTTAACTTATTAGCTAGATTGAGGTTCTAAGGAGCGAGGTTTGGCGGGTTGGCTCGAAACGTAGAACTTACCCTTTGACGAGCCCATTTCATAAGTAGAGACCTTATTGGCCGGTTACTAATTGACTGCATGCATAGGTATAGATAGGACTGGGCGGCACAATCATATGTAGTGATAGGGGCAGGCGGTAATACCTTTTAATCCCGAGAGGAAATTCACATAAAATATAGAATCCGGAATCGTATCATGTACGTGCTTGCTTCTTAAGCTTCAATCTAAGAAATGTAATAAAAGAGGTTTCTTGTATTACCTCTTGGTCGAGCCTTTCAGACCTTCCCTATCTCGTAAGAGTGGCTCTAGACTAACAGCAGCCTACCCAACCTACTGAAGAATTGAAAAATTGGAATTGATATAGAAACCTCCGGTATTGCATTTTAGTCTTATCTTTGTTTTAAGTTTAAAAAAATCAGCCCAATCTAAGAGGGTTCATTATTTTCATGAAATGAAGATTCGAACAGAGTTTAATAAAAATAAAGGAGTAGTTTGCTTGAGGAGAAGGCTAGATACTTCATTACTTATAACAGATAATACGAGACGAGAAGGTGCCTTTTCATCAAAACAAAGGGGCGAGGTTGACTTGAGAGCTGCGGAAGGACCAGAAATAAGTGAGTCCTCCCGAGAATGGAATCACGGGCGTGGTATCGTAAAGTTCTTATCTTTTGTAGTATTCATTCGTTCATTCATAGTAAATGCAAATGAAAAAAGAACATTAAACTTGCCTTTGGTTATTATAGGTTTCATTATTTCGATTTCGTTGGCCCTTTATCTTGAGTAAGAAGACTTGGATAGTGCTTTCACGCTAGTCTCATTTTCTTGGAAAAAAATGCAAGTCAGTTGTTAAGAATACAAAGGCCAACTCCTCTTTTGCTATACTCAACAAATCTCTGCTTTATGAGTTGGACCCGCTACTTAATTATAAAGAATTCCTAATTGAATTAAAAAAAGAGGTACAGCACGGTAAGGCAGATGAGGCAAAAGACAAGAATGAAAGGAGGTGGGAATATAGAGGGCGGCTTCCATTATACTTTTTCTTTTCTTTCTTTAATGATAGTCAATCTCATTCCTTAAACCTCAGCATGAGACGCGGGGGCGGGCCAAAATAAATGGCATGAGCAACGACCGAGCAAGAGGCAACGGCAGCCTAACCAATCGTCGGGGACCAGCAAGCGCGAATGGCCGATCAAGGAGAGGTGGTAACAGGAGAAATGGTATTGGGTTCTGCTCAAGCGAGTAATGCTAATATCACAAATCCTACTTACTATGAGTAACTGCTATCCTTCAGAATGCATTGAAAGAAGGAGCAGATGTCTGAGCGACAGATAAGCAAGATAACCGCCCGGGATACAGATCGTAACGAACAGGCGGAATGGGTGTATAGGCAGAAGAACAGCGGGAATCTCAAAAGCTGCTTCATTATGTTGGTTCTTATTCAAACTCAAACAAAAGCAATTCAATTTCCGAATCATCGATTGGAACTACACTTACTTCATCGATTCTATTTCTTCATTTTGATATACCAGTACATGCATTTGCATTTATGATGAAAAGAAAGGTTTGATGGCCATGTGTAGAAGGCGAAGCCAGATACAAAAGAAGATTCCGTTATCCCTCTTTTATATATGATGATCATAAAAATTTTTCTGTAAAGGCAGGGGGGTTTACACTATCCCAAAGGCCAAAGCCAACTACTTACATCAATTTATTATATAAGCAACCCCGAAAACATAGGTAAAATGGCACTTGATCTCCTTATTCGCATTTCTTGATCTTGCTTACTACATTCTTTCGCTCGTTTTCGTCCATTAGAAAGAAGAGTGCATAGGTTATGATCTTACTTTCACTGAGACTCGGTAAAGTGGTAATCATTCCACGGAGAGGGATAGAGCATTGGATTGAGCTGGTTCTCTAACTTCCAGGTTAGGGAGACTTTTTCAAAACACAAATTAGGGGATCACATCCCCTTTTTCTGAAATAAAAAAGAATATAAGAGGGGGCTCGCGTAGAAAGACTGGTAAAGCGCGGAAGAATGGTGGATACAGAAAAAACTATACCTCCGATAGTTCAGGGTACACGCAAAGCAGTAAACAAAACTTCTACAAAAACAAACTCTAATGGTAGGATTCATTTCTTAAAACCCTGTCCGAAGGATTTCTAACGCGGAAACCTGGGTTGAGGACGTTTAGTCCCTGTAGAATATTTATCAAGGGAACTCGTTTTCATTTGAATTCGCTTTAAGCGATAGAAGCTAAAATCTATGTAGCGAGCCCTGTTGCTCATACTCTTCATACTGACAGTTATTTCTCATCGCGCAGCACAGATATTATGTTTATCTATCTATACCTAGACTTAAACCTTGTCGACCGAATAATTATAGCACAAAACGATTTAACATCTCAATATTGAACAAGAGCATATGATCTTACCTCATTTATGAGGATTAAGGCGAGGGAAGTCTTTTCCAGTGGCCCGGGTGGGGGTTGGCTTTAAGTAGACTTCGAGCGGTGCACCAACTAAGAATCCTCATCTCGCTTGCCGCGTAAGCAACTTCGTCAGCAACTTCCTTTTTTTCTAGTCCGAATGCACATTCCTCCGGGATATAGTAGCTTTGTTAATGAATAAGCCGCCTTGATTAACCCAGTCAGACTAGAAAGCGCTAGTGCGAGAAAAGGATACCAATCGAAAGCAATATAAATAGCTTTTGAAACTCTTCCTTTTTAGAAAAAAACCTTCATCACGGACTATCCATCTATCTCAGGCTTAAAAAAAAAAAGAGCAGGATCCGAAGAAGGGACTGACATCCTTTCACACCACATTTAATAAGATAAGTATGAAAATAAATGTAAAAGCGACATACATCAATGAATCAGCTACAGGACTTATTGCTTGCGCTTCAATTGATACATCTGCCTGCCACGTATGCTAACCTGCTTGCTGCTTCTTCTCTCTTATTCTCTTGTTTGGTTTTTTTCCTTGTTTAGTAGAATCGCTCCCCTGCATTAAATTAAAAGTAAAATGCTCAAAAGATAAGTAAAGTTAGGCTCGACCTTTCTACCCCGCGCAATAAAACCAATCTCTTAGATCGCTCAATGGATCCTTTGAATTGGAAAGGCTTTATGCCGAAAAGAGAGGGATTGTAAGCAAATGCATCCTTGTTAAAATGATTTTATTAGCTAAAGTTAAAAAGTAGTCATTCTTCTCCTCCCCCTTATATTTTTTAGGTCAAAAGACTCTGTTTTAATTGTATTTTGAGATGAGATTCCTAAAAATAGAAATATCCTTCATGAAATCAAAAGGTACGAAGCTTGGATGAAGCAGAAAAGAGAGAATCGGCAGCTCAATCCAATTACATATTAAGGAGGTTCATTCTTTTGCCTGGGAAATCACTTACTCTCGTATTTCTATATAAACCAAACTGATAATTAAGAACTAAAGCGACCCTTTGCGGCTGCAGAATCAGAGTATAAAGCAGGGGCTTTAGTTTGAGCTGTGCTCGGAACGAGTCAATGACTAGCTTGAAAATACCTTTCTTAGATCTTAGAGAGAGTAGGAAAGAAAGTTGAGATAGTTAGCCCCTTTATTTAAAAAAGATTCCTACTACCTAGCGGGATAAAAGCGCTATTATGATCTATTCGCTAGTAAATGAGCTTACAACATAAATGAAATGGCTTTAACCAGGCTCCTTCCTGTCTTCGCTTCCTCTATTTTCTACATCGAAGCGACCTATTTAGAAAGACTTCAAGGAGTGAACTCAGCCTCATGACAGGCATACTTACTTTTATTCTCTTTCTTTTTTTTTTGATTTGATATCTAAGAGAATACAGGAAAGAAGCTAAGCTCCAGTCTGGGCACGTTAGCCGGATGCAGAAAGGAAAGCATTTGCCAGGTAGTAGAAGAGGAAAGGTCAAAAACATCCTGTTGAAGATTTTCTGTAAGTTCGATCTGGTAAAATCATGTGAGTGAAGAAGAGTAATAGCCGGAGCAGCATGTGCAAGAAAGATCACTAGGATCGATCTTTTATGATGCTCAGAACTATAGTAAGACCTTTGACCTTCAAAGATGAGAGTGTCACGATCGCCGGGTCGAGTCAGCTTCGCTTCCATCAATTCTTCCAAAAAATTACCTCTTCAAATAAACTACGTCTTGGAAAGATTACATGTTATTTCTCCGCCAATATACCCAGCAGGACCCCGCCTCCCTCAGCTCACTTGCTTGGCGTAGTGAGGAAGTGAACCCAGTACTTCAATTGAGCTCCGCGGCTTATTATTCTAACACTTCAAACAAAAGGCATGTAGGTCACCTTACTTCTTACCCATTGGTAAAATTTATTCCCTTGCGCCTTTAGGGTTCAATCGCTAATGCAAATGATTTGCTTTCCTATCAATAGCAAGGACAAGAACACTACTCTGCATACTTTGCTATGACTATGCTACGCCCACTCGCTATGACTCCTCGAGACAGCCTTTCTTTCGCACAAGCACTAAAAGGAATTAGGCTCCTCCCCTATGCGAACCGGTTCCTGCTTTTTTCTTTCGTAGGTACCTTCTTCGGGGATCTCAATCTAAGGGTACACTTTTTCTTTCGCTTTCGGGATAAAGTACCTAAACTACTATACCCATAATCTAAGGTCTTTTATTCCGATTCTGCCGCGGTACTTAATTATGTTCATAGGACCCCCAAAGAGTAAAGGCGTGGATTGAATCTTTCTCTGATCTTGTAGAGCTCTCTCCCTTTCCGCGAGCCACTTCCTCAGTCTACCTACCCCGAACAAAACTAAAAGCACGGCTGGACGGACAGAGGTTAACCATTCACTTACTGAGCGATCAATCTGACATATGAGCAAGATGAGCAAGAGAATCATCCGAACACACTTAAGTAAAATTTCTGAAACTTCCTTCTCCCTCCCGTCTTATCCAGGCCGAGTTATTTCAAACTGTTTTTACATAAGTTGTGAGAAATTCAGTCGAGTAGATTGAGCTGGACTATCGAGTCCTAGTTTAGGTATATTCGACGGATCATTGATGAGGGAATTTAGAGCGGAGATCTTTCCAAAACCAAGACAAAGAAAAGACGCTCAATGGCGGATAACTCGGCTTAACCGGCACTGTACTTCTTGCTTCCCTCCAGAATAGTCTTGATTCTCAGTCCTGGCTTTTACTTTGCCTTTACCTACAGGTAGACCCAGGCTAATGAAGGATCGCCTGCCTTTTGTTATTGTGAGAACTTGCCCACCAACCCTAAATCCTAATGCTGTGCATCACTCTTAGTTAAGTCAACCAACCTAGTTAGCCGCTTGGATTGTCCAATGAACCCATGCGATGATTGCGCTTATGATATGAATGAGGTCCTTTATTATATTACAGAATGCGCATAAAGATCAAGGATGGGCGGAATAGTTTCAAGAAGGAGGCTGAAACTTCTATTTGAAGTATTTCCCGGAGAAAGAAGAGGAAGAAGCATTTGCGTTCCAGAAGAATGATGGAAAGGGGGATTGTTCCACTAGTCAGAAAGAGAAAGATTTTAGAAAAAAGTAGCCGTCTCCCACTTATAGCGAGAACAAGCAAGGGAAAGAATTGAGTATCAACAAAGAGGAAAGCGGGTTGTCTGTCATATAGAAGAAAGCGACTAGCTTGGGCCAAGTCTTGCATTTCGTTAGGGAATTAAGAAAGTTCTTTGTTAAAGCCTCCCCCTCATACTCTACTTTTAGCCACACCCAACCTCTTTCTTAGTCTGAGAAAACAAAACGGGCGTTATGAGCCGTAGCGGGGCATTCGTCACAAAAGATTACGCCGCGGTTGAGGCCTTTCTTGCGCCAACTGACTGCTCGCATTAGCATTACATGAAGACCCTAGGCGCGGCCCAGTAAGAAAGCCAATCACTGAATTGGACTTTACCCCGAGAATCTTTCATTAGGTCAAGTCTCAAGTCAAGAACAATAAAAGTAAAGGCTGACCTGCTTTCTTTTTTGGTAATGGCACTCTACTTGCATAGAAAGATAAGGGGTTTTATTGGTCTTCAGTAGGAAGAATGCAAGCACGTTACGGTAGGATAGGAAGTTTGGTCTCTAAGGTACTCCTACCATTCTCAGTCTTTGACTCTGTCTCAAATAAGAGAAGGAAGCAAGGCGGATTCCTATGCTAAGGAACTGACTAGGACCATAGATAGGGTACAGTTACGTTGCACCTTTTCTCTTAGATCGGCAAAATACTAAAGCCTCATCAACAAAGTGATGAAACTTCTTCTTGCTAATAAAGACTTCTTCCCCCCCCCGAAAAACAGCGAAAGAGTAGGTGAGCCGAGATGATCCCTTTGTCCGCAGCTATTCTATTACATAAGTCAGGACAGGGTCCGTTCTTTCTTGGTCAGCTTAAGATTCATATTCAAAGCTAAGAGATAGAAAGACTTGCCAACCTACTGCCACGTCCTCGAATTCCTCAAATCAGGCTGGATGATAGACTAGTAATGTATTGGATCGAGGAAAACCCGTCCTTCGAATGGTCCATTGGTGAATATTGGAACCCGCTCTTCCTACTGAAGTGAAGTCATTTCACATGCTAACTAAGCCTTTAAACTCGTCTTATCACATTCTATAGTTAACTGCTATGCCCTTTCCTTTATCCTTTTTTTTACGATCTGACTTTGGCAAGTCCCATTTTTCTCGCTTTCTTATTCTTGATCGAACTTTCCTTGGTACCTCGGACAAGCTTAGATCCTCCTTCCCTGGTGTACTTTACTGCTCTATGCCTTTACTCTTTGGAACCTGCACCTTCGTCTGCGAAATCATCGCTAGAAAGAAAATTTGTCTCAGAATTCAGTTCAGAATGAAAGTAAAGGTCTGAGTCCGTAGTTTGGATTTGGGAATAGGAGGTTGGCTCATCAAACCCATTTCAACTAGCTAGGTACATCACTTCTGTCTGTGTCCACACCCTCCCTTATTATCT
>JAYMSE010000042.1:0-76011 GCA_036897945.1 Silene undulata | reverse complement strand
AGCATCGAGTGGAACATAAACAGAAGGTGCTTCTACGACTACTATAACTACCTTATTCATAATTAGAGAGCAAAGGCAAAGACGCACATCACTTCAAACAGTAAAAAAGAAGAAGTCGCTGCCTTCACTAAATTATGGCAAAGTACGGGTCAGACGAAGTCAATCTGCATTCCAGTGCTCCTCTTTCTGCTGCTGCATCTGTTTATGTATTAGATGTAGGATGTAACCATAGGAGGTGTAACGTGAGATGTCTTTCTTTGAAAGTACCTCCCTGGGCTGTCTATAAAGCTAGAATATATGCTCTAACTAATGTCTTAGGA
Source organism: Silene undulata (assembly GCA_036897945.1). Classification (NCBI taxonomy): domain Eukaryota; kingdom Viridiplantae; phylum Streptophyta; class Magnoliopsida; order Caryophyllales; family Caryophyllaceae; genus Silene; species Silene undulata. The sequence continues at coordinate 75,691 of JAYMSE010000042.1, read as the reverse complement.
GCTGCGCTCGCCGCTTCAACAGGAGATTAACTCTTTCTTATAGTTGGATGTTAGCGATCTAAAGATCTTTTATTAGATAATTTTAGGAGAGTGACCATAACATGTGTAGGACCAGCGAAGTATTATAGCACGTAGTAAGCTGCTAGAGTGCAATACTTGGAACGAGTATAAAGAGTGAAAGGCAAAAAATTAGACCTAACCAATTCTTATTCTAAAGTAGGTAGTAGCGAGAGTAAGTGCGATAGGGTGTTTACAGTTCGAGTGCTGGTGTGAGTGTGCATAAGCTGTATATAAGCACTTCATTCATAAAAGACTAGAGCTGTGTACTGTGTCTTGTGCCTTCCTACGGAGTTGTAGACTCGTGTCCTGTACTTAGTAGTAGCATTAGGAAAAGCCAATATGGTCCCAACTCTATCTGCTCAAGGTCGATCCTAAACTCTAGTATATGTTTTTATGAACCCGTTTCCGCAGTAAATGCTTCGTCTGTATAAGCTGCTGTACCTGATCTGTCAGATTATATCTTCTAGTCTTCCATTGAAACATTAGAAGAAGTAGACATATAAGTAGTTGATGCCCTAGCAGGGGTAGCAGACGACATATATATAACTATAAAACGCAGTATAAGTAAGTAGGAGATTTTGTTGAAAATATCCCTTTAGAATACGAAGCTTTCTATGGTAGCACTCGCGAGATGATACCCATACATCTTGCTTTGTGTTTAGTCGTCAGTATAGTAGGCCAAGACTCTATATGAGAAGTAGAGTATAAATGTTCCCCGAATTACTAACTGCTTTTGTGTTGTAAATTCGCTAATTAATATCATATAAAAGAAGAAAACTTATTTTCAAAGCTAAATACGCCTCTTTGGGTAAGGTCGAACAAGAGCATTATGATAAGGGTGCTCCTGAGTAGAAAGAGAAGCCTTAAGGTGATACTTATGCTTCTCTTTCTGTGGCAGTAACTGCCGATGGATTGAGTTAGCTCCTTATGCCCTGTTCTCTTTCAGTAGTAAAGGATTGGATTTGGACCTATACTTAGCAGTCATACTACTCTTAGATTTTTCTGGCCGGGGAAGGCATGTAATTCTGAAACGAGTAGTTAGAGGTCGTGGGCTGGGCTAGACCATAAGGGATCAGATGTTTACAGGCTGACCAACCAAAGACAGATTCCTCTTAAAAGTAATAATATAAAAGAACTCAGTATAAATAGCCTTTTTCGCACCCTACTGCCTTTTGGCGTGAAATAACATCGTAAGAGAAAAAAGTACACCTTTGTCTTTTAGGAGAATCTTTCCATGTGTAATGCTCCTGTGCTGTATGTCACTTTTCCGCTTTACCCTTGTGCTAATTAATGTTCCTGAGACTGCTGTACTTGCATTTGACTTTGTTTGCGGACTTGAGTCCTTTACCAATTACTACACTACTTCATTTAGTAACTCAACCCATGGAGGATCTAAGTATACGCCAGTAAGTAAGTTCTTTGTTCTCTAGATATATACGTCATAAGCCTATATGGTTGCTGCAGAAGATAGAGTGGAAAGAGTGGCATTAGTACGTTAATATGAACTAGAGGGTTCCCTTGTCTACTTATGAAGGCCCCTCCTTTGAACATGAGTTAAGCGCCCAAAAGCAGTTCTACGATATTTAGTTTAGTTGTCCTCTTTCCTGCTCTAACGGATGTCCTAAAGTCTTTAGCAGTCCTATATAGCTTTTGCTTCAAACAACTAGCTCATAAACATTTACTGAAGTGGATTCATGCGACAGACACCTGCTACTATTAACTCCCTATTTTTCTCTGCTTTATGGAATGGCGGCGGCTTCTTAGAGTACTACTAGAACCTTCCCTTATACTTATAGGATTGGTCATCCCGTAGTCTTATTCAAATTACTAGGTCTTGAAAAATAGCCCTCTTTGAGGCGTTTAGGCGATGTCTAAGGGATTCCCCTTACAAGGTATCTGAGGAAGTTCTTTCCGATGCCATACTTATATGTCTATGTGCTTGCTTTATTCGTACCTCTTGCCCCTTTATTTTTATATGAAGTCGCTTCGACCAATTACTTTCCTTGTTGAGGCTAGTTACTCGCTCTGGATGCTTAGAAGTGGATTCCTAGAAATGGATTCTTGCTTTGCTTCCCCTTCTATAGGGCTTTATTGCTTTCTAATCTTTCTATGTCTTGGGTGACCTGCTTTCCTTTCTCTTGCTGTTTTCGGAACTTCACTAGCCGCTCCAACGGGAGATTAACTTTCTAGTTTCTAGTTATACATTATATAGAAAAAGCTTGTACCCTAGGGGTATATTATGCGGATACGGGCGTATTCTATAGTGTGGGAAAAAAGTGAATACATCAGGTACACCAGTTACATATACAACTTCAGTAGACATCCTTTTGGATGAAAAGCCCTTCTATCTTACCTTGATACCTCGTGAACTCGTATAAACGCCCTAAGAGAGCTATTATATTTAGATTGTTATTTGACTGTATTATATTCCGGTTTCTTATAGTTAATCTGGGATGGGATAATCCCTAGTTCTTGTAGAGCGGGCTTTCCTTGATATTAGAGTCGTAGGAGCGCTCGTTTTTCGAAATAGCTATCCGCAGATAAGTTAACGGAAGGAAGTAGTCCTTTATAAGTAAGAGGTGGGACAGGTAGGATAGACTTAATCTAGAACGTTAACGTGAGAAGTCTAGTCGTGGGACACCCCCTAGAGCTTTGCCTTGCTTTCCTGTAGTATACTACTAATTTCTTTAGGACCTTATGCTAAATATACATACCTTGCTAGTTGATGAGTCAAAACGTTTGTCGCTTGTTCCGGTTTATCGGCCCGATTCCCCTTATATACATGAAAGGTTATGTTCACGTCTGCTAGCGCTTTCTTGCACGAGATGCTCTCTTTTTGGCTGCCTTTGACCGCACTTTAGTTTGTTTCAAGACTAGTTACGCTTTATTACAAGAAAGAAGGTTAGGAGGATACATCTCTTGTAACAATAGATATGTCAAAGACATAAACAGATGTAGGCGCCTACTATATAGTGTAAACAGGAGCATTCAAGCTGAATTATAGGCTTTATTTACAATTATTCTTGAGGGCCTTTCCTCAATAAACGCCCCGGAGGTGCTCCTTTAGTAAGAATAGAAAGCTACTTGTATGGGCTTCCTTAAGCGGATCTTATTCTACCTCTTCGGTTAATACGGGTGGGATACTTAGTTAAGCCGTCCTCTAACTGGTGAAACGGGCGAGTGTAGCTCCGGAACGAACGAAATGCTTGAAGTGAGAATAAAAGACATATAGAGCGCAGCATTCGAGCGGTTAACGAGAATAATACTGGTAAAGCTTTCTAATTATAACAACCCGTAATGAGTATTATAAAAGCCCCTAGTAAGCTCCTCAAGCAAGAGGATCCAGATAAACTTTATTAGAGGAAGAGTTCGATACTACAACTATAAAATGCATGCGAGGTCCTTATAGCCTTTCCGAAACCGCATAAGTTGATGCTAGAGAAGTCAATAACTTAATTAGATAAGAGCTTTATTCGTTATAATTGTAATGAATTTCGCCGACATTTAGTAAGCTTCACTAAGAGCGCTTCCTGATGAAACTGTAGTAGTAGTTGTGCTTGTTTACTAGAATGACGGGTGAAGTGGGAGAGAACCCACTCTCGACTGCAAATGCCGAAACTTCCTCATCCTATGGATCCATAAAAGATGTTTCGACTGAATCTTCATCTGATAGATCTGGATCAGTTGTCCAATCGGTTGCCGATTCTTCGCTTTGGTAAGACTTCATCTTCATTTAGAAAGGATTCCTTTTGTTCTTCTTCTGACTCACGATGACAAGTAATCGAAGGGGACATGCGCCACTTCCTCCTTCACTCGAGTCTTTCATTCTTCTACAGTCCCGACTATTGACAAAGATTATGTCGTTTGTTTCAGTACCAGCATTAAGGAGTCAAACTCGTTAGCCAGTGGCACAGAGGAGCCGAAGTCGTGTGCCTTCTTCCCTAGCAAATTGTTCCACGGAAATTAAATGAATCCCAGTCTTAATTAATCGAACGAGCCGAGGTGCTCTATTTGACCTACAGGGAATGAATGATTTCCACTTTATCATAAAGAAAAGAGTGCCTTTGGTTTTGTCTCATAGACGCATTAGCTTGCTTGCCCTTTGACTTTATTCAGGTCATGCAATTTTGGGGATTAAGCTCACGTTCATACTCATGTTCTGGTAGCTGTGGTGAGCTATAAGAAAGTCTAGAGTTGCCGCTGGTCGTACCATTACATACAGGGATATCAAAACAAAGCACGGGAAAGAGCTGCTGAAATGCAGTACGAATCCTAAGCCCCAGGCTATATCTTAAGGACGAAGCAGCCTTAGAAAGCAGCTGCTGCCCCAAGGAATGATCCTACTTATGATTAGAAATCCTCTTCTTAATAACGCGGCTTAGCAAAAGGATCTCTCGTGACGAGTCCTTCCAAATGTGGATAGTCGTTAGAATTCCGCTTTGGCCCGAATCCTTGCTCTGGAAAGCTTTTTGGTGGAAAACTTCATAGGCATCAATTCAAGCGGCACTTCACCGTTCCTTTCTTAGTTACAGTGGGCAGGATCCTCTAGAGATTCTGCCTTTTGCCGGGTTCTTTTAAAATGGGACGTCTAATTTAGCATATTTAGTAGTAAAAGCGGCTTAGTAACCGAAATTTTATTAACTTTTGAGGGTCATTCCCCCTCTACGAGTCGAGCCTGCTCTCGCATCTTCCAGACCTCTCACTAGTGTTCAAGTGTAAACAACCTCTCCATCATCCGCCAAAGCTTCCTCTTTAATCGGCATCCTTTCTATCTTCAATTCTATCTTCACCTGGAACTTCATCCGTTGCATCCGCTTTGTCCGTAGCTTTACGGGATTTCCTTTAATCAAAGAGAAGAATATTGGTCATTTAACCTAGAGCATATCGGCCCTTGCTTACACCCGTCAACATACTTCCTATCACGACAAGGACATCTTTGAAACGATGCACGCTAAACCCGCCTCTTGTCCGAGCCTCCCGCTCTTATGAGTTAAGCCGCAAGGGCATTCAAACCGCCGACATCCTACTCCTATACTACACTTATTACACTCGCTGGTGGTCAAACCGCTACAGCGTCAAATGGCGTATTCACTCATTACGTCCCAATTGGCCTTTCGTTTACTTCTTAGAAGAGGAACCAGAGAGTGTATTTCGCTTAATTAAGGCAGTCCCTATGTAAAGGGGGTGAGGAGGAGCGCAGCCCCAAATATACTGCAGAATAGATGAAGTCTCATTTTATACCAGTTAAGACATTGCCTGGGCTTTCCTCATCAAAATCACAAGCGTTCTCGGTTGACATTTCTGCCTAACAAAATCTGAAGTTGACGCCTGTGTAGTGGTAAAGCCAACAAGGTTTAACGGGAACCCCCTTAATTAGTGTCTTTGGACATTTCTTAATAAGGAAATCAGAATTTTGTGCCTGCGTAGTGTGTGACCTGTAAAGAGGTCCGCGCCTTCCCTTTTGGTTATGTTGAAACCTAAGAGGAAAACTAAGTCTCAGCCCTCAGCTCTAAGACCTAAGAATAGGCGTAGTATTTTGGCCTCTTTTCGAGGGAGCTTTCCTCGGAGACTGCTTTCATTCGCGTCTGGAATACCCGGCTCGCTACAGCAATATATCTTTTCAACCCAAAGACAGGAGTAAGAAAGTTCCTTTAACTATCTTATTAAGCTTTTTTGGAATATAAGGTATTTGCCTTCTAAGAGGACATTTTCATTTCAAATCTTTATGCCGCACCAATTCATGCTATCCTTTCTCAGCACAGGCATCATAAAAAAAAGAAGGGAGTAGTCCTTCTTTTTCCAGAATCTGGCTTCTTAATCAGCATTTTAAACCCTGGAATTTGGCTTTCAAACAAAGGAACTTGGGTAAAGCCCCTCTTTTCCGAGGACGGTCCATACGCTAAGAAAATGACTCTCTCTCCTGCATGCACATGCAATAGACTTTTATGACTAGACTTTGATTCCATAACCATAAGGCACCTTAAGAAAGGGTGGGTCTGCCTTCAAGCAGGCTGGATAGGCTAAGTTGAAAAGAGTCGTCTTCCTTTTCTTGAATTGAGAGAAAGCACCTTACTTATAGAACGTATTCCAACGTAGCATATACAAGGACTCCCCTAGGGAAAGCTTTCTACTATAAAATATTGAATATATATGTCACGGGTAGAGAATCCTCATAATGAAGAATGGATTATAATACCTATATAATGGGCGTTACAACAATGCGATAGAAGTATCTAAAGACGCAGTCCACGCTAACAGGTATGATTCTTCTTATATTTTATATACAAGAGGAGTCTTAGGCCGAAGCAGATAAGCAGTCTTCTATCTAGTCTGTCTTTACTAGTGTAGTAGGAGATTTGCTTCCTATGGGGAGTTATACTAGAGGGTTGAGCGGGGATATAGAAAGGTTGTTAGAGAAAAAGCAATCCATTTACCCCATTACAATTGGAATAACAAGAAGGTATAACAATAATACAAGTTGGGAACACACACTGCATCCCTATGTTCCGCCCGAAACCAATGACTCAAGGTACTCACGAGGATAATATGATGGGGGTTGGGCTTTATTGTAATAAAACCCGTTCAAAAGTAGAATTAAATAGGGGTCGGAAGCCCATAAAGAAGGCATTTGTATCGAAATTCATATATTTTATAGAGCTTTTCCTTGCTTATTGCTTGTATACTAAGCCAGCCAGAGCAAAGGATTGCATACCTATAGTAATGGGCATCTTAAGTAAGCTATGAGATGAAATAAACCGGGCATTAGAGGATTCCCCGGGCTCGCTCTTTATACTCACTCCGGGTATTACGTCCGCTCGATAGCAATAGAATAAGCCGTAGGTTCGGTAATAAAAGCTTTACAGCGCTATAAACATTCTAAAGCATTCGCGGTTTCATGAAATAGTGGCCAGGCTCCACTAAAAGAAGTAGCAGAAGATATTGTAATATAGTAGTATTAAGGTCGAACTTATATACGATATTTCCTGGTTTTATAATTAAGCAATTAAGGCCAAAAGCAGACAGAAAAGTATAGTCATCTCGAGCCCTATAACTAACTCTAGAAAGGTAGGTAGGGCAATTCCGCTCATATAGGCTAAGATGTGTACTGCATTCCACTTATACCTATTGAACAAAGGAATACCCATTACTACTAATCCCGCGGTAGTTGTGGTATACTCAGCTTCCCTTGGTTCTCAGTTACAATTAGAAAGATTAGGAAGAAAAAGGCTTTGGAAAGCTTTTTATAGTCGGAGGAGAATGACTTAGCGGATCCCTTTATTAATCACTTCACAAGAAGAAAGCCCTTTACTATATACTAGAAGGGAGGATATCATTCTGAACTAGTAGCCCTACTTCTGTCTTTTCTTTTTCTGATTGTGTTAAAAACTCATTTGAGTATGCGATTATAGAGATTTTCTATATGTAATTGAAAAAAAAGCTTCCTCTTGCTTATAGATAAAAGAGCTGTGGCAGAGAGAGTTCCTTTCTCCTACCCATACTCAAGAAATAGCTAAAGTGAATACATCATCAGATAAAAACACAGCATAGCCGTCGAAGACTTCTTATCCATGTTATAGAATATAGTATATCTACTATAGAGTTCCTGTGGTTTGCCTAAGTCTCTTAGAAAGTTTTAGCCTATCTCCGTTCTGCCATGTGAGATGAAAGCTTATAGTTTAAGTTTACCCGCCTTTATAGAATACACCGCGTTTTCGGTATCCCGAATAGGTGCATACGCGCCAGTAGTTATACTTGCCAAAGTTTCGTTTGATTAGTGAGCAGCCTTTTCTCTTGCTTATTGTCACTTCTTTTCCTGCCTTTTGTCGGCATTTCGAAGGGAAATCTCTTTTTATTCAGAAATTTCGTATAATTAAGTAGTAAGACGAGACAATCACCTGACCTAGATACCATTATAAGAATATAGGCTGGAAGTACATATCATACCTAAGAAAAAAAGTAACTTAAATAAAAAAGTTTTAACAGTCATCCACAGGAGAAATTGCACTCAAAGCTTAGCGAGGAAGCCCTTAATAGATAGGAAGGGAAGAATCAAATGTAAGGATCTCTTGTTCTACCAAATATAATAGAAGTTAAGTAAGAAGCTCTAACTGATATATATGGTGTAGGTGAATCCATATTATTATGAGTCGACCGCATATGCGCTAACGAATAAGAAAGTAAAATAAGAGTCTATTTCACATGCATTAGTACAAGAAAGAGTCCGTTACTGGGAATAAGAATGTTCTACTAAAACTAGAAGTTATTTACAGGCCGTAACACACGACCGGGCCTTTTTAAAAAATAGAAGAGGGCTGATCTTTATGCTCTTTTTCTTCTCTTACGCGATTTCGTCTTAATTTATAAGACTGGGAATGCCCCTCTTGGCAAGGGAATGAGTGCGCCACAAGTGTCTTATTATCCCGAGAAAGTTATAAGTAGTAAAGGGCCAACAGAGACTCTATTAGGAGCACCCTATGCACCGCTATTGATATTACACTAATATATAAGAAAGCAGAGTAGACCGCGACTAGAGCTAAAAAGCGAGTCCTTATAAGAGATTAACCTTAGAAGGAGGGAGTTAAATAGGGCTTTTAGCCATCTTAAAAGGCAACCAACGTTCTTTGTGCATTAGACTAGTTAATTAGACTAGTTATAAGTCATTTGCAGACATATACATATAGTAGATGACAGGTGTGCTCATTCTGCGGATCCTGCCGCCAATCTATGTACTAATGTTTGAACTCATTGTTAAGTTTCTTATAGAGAGAAAAAGGCCAATGCAACTCTTTCTTTATTAGATGTACTCCTTGTATTTGTATATGAACTCGTACCAGGTGTATCTGATGTGCCTGATTGATGTATCGGGAGATTCTTTTGAAACCGGAGCTTCCTATGAAACTGCACATGGAGCTTATGCATCCGATGATGTACCCGTTGTAACTTATTCTTTGTATGGTGTGTAAAATACCACTCTATCCAATGTGTCTCTGACGTATTCGCTGAAACCGCTCTCTTTCTTCTACTACAGAAGAGAAAAAGAAGATAGTCTCTTCTTAGTTATATAGTTGAATATACTCTTGTTGAATCTTACCTTCTCTTTTTCTACGCATGACACGTATGAGGAGTATGATTGTCTAGACAGGGCCTTTCATCGAGTCGTTTCCCGAAATTTTGATCTTTCTACTTTCTAACTACCGGCTACAGGTGGACAAACTCAGCCCGATATACATCCTCTAGGAATGAATTTCCAAGGAAACTAGCTACTTATAATTTCATTTTAGTTTATATTATAGTTTTGAAGAGAAGAAAGGTCTTTCGTTCCACTACTGGCGGGTAGGTATGTTAGTGATCTCATCTCAATCTTAACTTTATACACAATTGAGTGACTCGTCTTTCAAGGACTACAAAGAAGAAGCGTCTTACTCGCCAAGGGGCGAGATAGAGTGTTAGTCTTGTCGCGCATCTTACATTTTAATAGAAGAAAGAAGATTCTTACTTCTCAGTACGGTTATAAGGAGCCTTCTTACTTACTTATTGCCACTTGTTGTTAAATAAAAAAAAAGGCAAGCTTTATAATAAGAGTGACTTACGTACCTCAGTCTAGCTCTAAAGAACCGCAAGGGTCCTCTCACTAGCACAAGATCCAATACAAGTACTTTCATCACATCAACAAGCAGTGGCAAACCAAGGGAGCTTTCCCTTGTATTATAAGAGGCATAGGTATCTCTTTCATAACAAGATTTAGAACGTTTTCCCATGTAAATTTTTATTAAGATTGGAGTTTAGATCTCTTCTTAGAGAGATGAAAGAACTCTTTCTAATTCTATCTTATTTAATATTCTAATGTGATAGGTAGAGCGGAAGCTGGCTTTGTTTTAGAATCTAATCAAGGATAAGGGAGGGACGAGCCCTGTCTCAGAAAAGAGCTGCTTTTGGGCATTGAATAACTGTTTGGGGTATAACAACGGTAGAAGTAGAAGCCTTTATCTGTCGTGGAAACGTCCACTAGCGCTGCTTATGTATCCAACGGGGTGTGCATATGTATTCGTATAAGCCGTATCATCGAGAGCTTCCTAATTAAGCAACTAGTTTACCACTGTAACTGATGTCCTAAAGTTTTTTCTGCAAAAAGTATCCCGGAGGCCCTTTTACTACAAATAAGGGTTTTCTCGGGCTGTTGCATGCGACTACAAGAAGTTGTTCACCCGAACTAACTAGCTAGCTTACAAGCTGACTTTCCTAAAAAAAGAAGCAATAACATTATATATCCTATTTAATTTGACTTATTAGGATAAGAAGAAGAAGTAAGGGATTGGAAGCCTTAAAATATTGCATTTCCTATCGAAATTGCCGAGCTAGTGTAGCTCCGCAGCGAGCCATATCTTAGAAACTGCACCTTTTTCATCAGCTTTTGTCGCCAAATCATATGAAATCTATTCTAATTCACATGGATAAATATAATAAGTAATAACAATAGGAATTTATAGTAGGGAAAGCTTAGAAAGTGAATAGCCATCCCTGCTATTTTAGTATAATAAGATAAAGAGATCCGCTCTTTTCCTGTTAACTTAACTTTTTTTACTAGTTTTATATATTCAAAGTCTTCTTCTTTATGCAGTTGAAACCTTTTATATATAAGTTATCGACTTCCAGAATAGGGTCTGAAAGAGTCAAACGTATGTGATAGGGATTTAGTGACTGGGATTTTTAGATTTTAATCTGATAATATAGGAATTAAATACTCAACAGGAAAGGAGAGGTCTGACACATATAAGTAAAAAATGCGGCAGTTTACGTTCTTTTCTAGATAGAGACTAAGAAGACGCAGTATGTCGTAACAGCCCTCTCGCTTCAAATCTGCCGCTCGTTCCAACGGAAGAGTGAGATGTTCTACTAGACTAATCCGGCGAGGCAGATATGTTTTTTTCGTTTGGCTCAATTATATGCAAGATTAAGGTTGCAAAGTCTGCTCTTTTTTCTACCTTATTCCTCTGTTTTTGATCTGACTTTAGGCTAGTAAAGTTTGCAGTCGAATGTTTGGTGCCCTAGTTTTTCTTGTTTATGTCGTTAAAGTTCTTTCCTACGGAAAGGTGCCCAGAACTTTCTTTTGTATATATGCGACTATCTTCTTCCCTTGTTAACTCCCTGCTAATCTACTCGTTAGACTTCCTCTTTAACTTACATGGTAGTTGACTTCTTTCAGAGCCCTTACCCGCGAGTTCCTTCTAGCTCCTATTATATCTGGGCTTCTGTGCAACCCATTTTATACTACTTACTTATTAATATATCTCAAAAAAGAAGAGTTCTAAATAGGTGGACGACTAGATGATTGAATCAGCGGTATATAGACTCAACAAATATGTATAGCATAGCTTATAGAATACAGAAATACAACACTGTATTCCTTCCTTACTTATTAGAGGCGCGCGAATATCTTATATATAAACAAAGCCTTTACTATACTTAAGCTTAACTTACAGTATGTAATCAAGGAGCTGAGTCTATGGTTGCTACTTATTACATTTCTTCAAAAGGAAGAAAGTTAGACTTTAATATGCACTTTGGGCTATTTGGTTAATGTTTTGCTACTAGGGCTTACTTATGAATATAATAAGGATTTTATTGCCCTTTTCTGCACATTCAATCAAATACTTGCTTGCTTCTGGTTTCTTTCCTTATTTTTAGGGCTTTGTCAGTTGAGGGGCTTTGAAGGTCTTCTCCTTTGAGCATTAGTTCACGACATAAATATGGCACTATTCTCCTGAGAGCTTTCCTTTCCATGTGAGTCCAGAACAACAAGAGACTTCGTATCATATCGTACCGAAACAAACCACTAACTAAGGTATCTCCGTCCCAACTTCACTTGTAACGCAAAAGTAAAACAATAAGGAGCTTCTCGAGTGAAGATCGGAGCAGGCTAATACAGGAGCATTCGTTGGTTGGAGTTAGCGTTGGACAAGGGGCTCAAGCCATTACCGTATACGTTATGCCTTTCCAGTCTTAGTGCATCCTCTTTTTTAGTATTACACTTATAAGAAAGTGGTGATCTCCAACTATGTTTTAGGATTTTAAAACTCACAGGGCGCCTTACCCTTCTATCATCCATAGGTATTAAAATAAGACTACTATATAAAAAAAAGAAAAAAGACAAGCAAGCCCGGCCCAATTATCTTTGAAGTTGGAATAACAGCTCTAATGCTAATAATGGTAGTGTTAATGATAAGAAAGCAGTTCAAACAAATTCTAATTCTTAATTCTTTCTATTACTTTACTTAAGACTAAATCTACGGATAGACTAAAGGGGCCCCTCTGATTTCCAAGGGCTGGGGGGAGATGAACAACAAGTGGCTACTGTTCATTAATTTAAATTAGAAAAGTCCTTTTCCGCCAGTTACTTATATGTGAGAGCTTCTTTACTAGCGCACCCTGCACGCGTTCTATCTATTCTAGACTGTGAAAGATGTTTACGGGGGAAGCTCCGGCTCTACTCTAGTAGTATTTACAGGAGCCTCGGAAAGGACGTAATCCTTTGAGTACTATTCTCCTTTCGATCCGAAAAAAGCCCTATTGACCTAGACAAGGACCTCCCTTTCCTCAGTCCTTTATTCGAATAAAATCCACTTTCTTCTTGCTTTTCTTTTGCTCATTCTCGCGGGGAAGCCCGCTTGCTAGATCGAGGTCAAGCGGGTCAATCAAGGTATCTTCTTGTATCCTCTTTCTTTTAACACTGTACCTGCTGCCGATACCAAAACTGGTGGGGAGCCCTCTTTCTCTCTTGGGGATCTTTCACACCTTATCCTTTGTTGGAATGAATTCTATATCCTTTATCTTATTCTCTGCATCATACCATAAATTAATGTTTATGTGCATCTTTTCTTTGTAGTTTTGTTTCCACTACTTGCTTCTTACTAAGATGCTGTCCTATACTCTCTGTTATACTATTAAAGGGAATGCAACAGCAGTCTTTGGGCCTTGTCCATTGAAATTGCTGCACCCGTCTACTTACGCCGGATCTCTTGCTCGGAGAGTGATATCATCTTCTTCGATCAGAGAGGGAAGACATAAGTAAGGTAAGATCTTGTGTTGTGTATGGAGTTATTAATTAGTCTATAAAGTCAAAGTATATGTCAAGCGCAAGCGGTGTTTTGGTGAGTCGTTTTATTTAAAAGAAAATCTTCTTTCTGACATGCTATATTCCTGAGAATTTTCGTATAATAAAGCAGCATTAACGGAAGAATTGTAATATGAAGTGAAGCTTGCCTGCTGTCTGCAACCGGGATCCAAACTGGTTTGAAAGGAAAGAGAGTTAGATTTCGCTTAAGCTCTATGAATGGACTTCTAATCCCCAAAATAGATTCTTAGTATAGTAATAGACCCATAATTAAAAAGAGAGACAGGTAGTATACTAATTCACCTACATATAAGGCGCATGCATATTAACTAACAAGTGTCCGGTAAGTAGTGAATATGTAGACGAGAAAGCCTTAGATCGGAGTTTACCAGCTCGAATGTTAGCCTTAGTGAGAGTAAGAGTCAACTACTAAACGAATAGGATGTTTACAGCTCGCTTTCTTTATTTTGTTATATAGGATAAAGATAGGACCAGTAGGCTAGAGTGAATACGAGAGGAGGATCCTACCTCTTCTAATAACTGGTGTCGTCCTGCTGTTATATGATCCTAGGTGTCTGTCGTCTTTCTTTTATGTTATAGATGAAGTAAACTAGGGCTTACTACTACAATAATAAAGCAGAATAAGTAAATAACAAGTAGCGATAGAGAAGAATGACATTATATATCTCAGGTACAGGTGAGTGCGCTAGAAAGTCAGTCAGAGAGAGTCATAGACCTGGTTCCCCAGAAGCATGTCACAAAGCAAAGAACTGTTATCGTAGAGAATATTCTTGCTTAATCTTATCAATCACCCGAACACACTACTAGTAGTAGAAAAGTTCTAACTGATCAAACCAAGAAACTAGATCTCATTGCTATACTAGATCCATGCGCGGGCAAGTCCTTTCCTTTTAATATGCAAGCGCAGCTGCAAAGTAAACAACTACTTAACCGGACTACTTCTTGTTAATATGCCGCGAGTCATTCTTCTACTTATAAGTCTTAGTATGTGCCTTCCCTGTCTTACTAAAGCTCTCCGCTATATTATAAAAGATAAGGGATCCACTCGTGAACTTTTCTAACCGCTATTAGACTTTAACTGCCTTTCTACTTAGCTTTATTGGCTTATTAAGTAACTCATTGTTTTACTAATGCTATATAGTAATAGATCCGCTCTAGTTCTCTTTGTTAGTGTTGACATCGCGTTGAAATCTATTCCTGCTTCTTAGTCTTCGTCTGACTTATGCCGTTCTATTAAGTCGTCCCCAGGCGGGTTATCAACAAGAAAGGTAAAGCCAGAGATGGCAGGCTGGTAATAGACCTTGTTATAGATAACTGTTGGGTGATGGGTAGCTGTTGGCCCCTTTCCCGATGCCTCTAAAGGCCCTAACCTTGCTTGTCTTTCTTTATAGAATAGATACGTCGTCAAGTCAATAAATTACCTATAACTAACTTTCAAGCATATACATATGCCGGAGAGGCCCGGTTTACCGGAAAACTACTAGTCTTATCCCCGCTTTCCTGCTTTGGGAGAGTTTAGTCGAAAAAAAGAAGTCATTTCCTAAAGACAGTTGCATTGAAAAAAAGCCAGTGTGAAGCGGATCTAAACGCCTTTTTCTTTTAATAGAGTGAAGTTCCGAAGCAAGATGGCTGTTAGCGGGTAGAACAGATCTAGTAGGATGTTAACGCGTAAGTGGAGTAATAAAACAAGAAATTTAGAAATTCCTGAGCTAGAATGTAATGTATTGGCATTGAAAAGACCTATAATTAGTATAAAGAGAAGATGAACCTTTTTTCTTAGTCCTGTGTCGCTAGATCGTTAGATAAGGCGTCTTTTCTCACCTCTTTACCTGGGAATACATTCAAAAGCATACGAATTCATATAGTATATAATGTTAGCCAAGTAGTGAGCTTCTCTTCTACAGACAAAGCTGCATCAGCAGAATGTTTTTAAGTATAATTTTTATGCTTATTCTTTCTCATGAAACTTTTAAAAGTTTTAAAGGCGCGGGGTTGAGTTCTTAACTTTATATACGAAAGCGGGGAAGCAGCTGCTTAACAAGATGTCAATTGAAAGCAGAGAGGGAGATGGAATGGGAGTACTTGGCTAAATGGCTTTTGCGGGTCTAAACACAAAGACTATAAAAAAATCTGACTATAATCTAAATTCTAAGTATAAGTAGGTTGGTAAGCAAACTACCCTTAATCTGCATCCGCATGTGAAGTAACCTAATTTACAATAGTTAATAACCTTTCTAATCCTGTTACCAGCCAACAAGAAGCTTACATTACATTAGAAGAGGAAGACAAGAAACAAGAGTTATAGGGCTTGCCTTTATAGCATCTCAATTTGAACAAGAAGTAGGAGAGCTTTCATATAATATATAAGTAAGTAGGATAAAGAATAGAATCTAGAGTACCAGCCCGAAATATGTGTGTGATCTTTCTTTTCTTCCCGTACACTACTACACTCTCATTATTACGCTTTTCTAAAAAGAAAAGGTCTGAAGCACGATGCTTCTTCCTGCTCTACCAGAGGTTATGCGCGCATCCCTACAAAAAGAGACCTTATCTTCCTCTGTTCGCCCTTATTCTTACAAGTTAAACTGTAAACCTCCTGGAAAGATTCTATAATCTTTTCTCATAGTAGAGGTGAGCAGCAGCTTTCCTACAACACAATACAATGATAATATATGGGTGAAAGGCTGTTTTGTTTAAATATGAAATGAGTCATAGATGAGCAGACGAAGATAGATCGGGGTTCGAAAATACACCGGATAATGGTAAGTAGATCAGGCAAGTTATCCGACGTAGTCAAAGTGGGAGTCGTCTGTATAAAGCACCACTATACTATAGAAAATCTAGTAGCTAAAGCTATTCCTGTTGAAAAGAATAATTAGTCTTATAGGCGCACACCCTACTTAATTACAAGACCTTCTTAATAAAAGCGAAATGGATAAAGATGGCACGAAAGAATTTCAGTCCGTATCGCCTTACCCGCGCTTTCTAGACTGGGCTAGATAGATTATAGATGAGGCTCCGGGGTTAAGGATTAGCTTTCTTTGAGATCAGTCTTCGGTAGTAGTATGGTCTTCGACTCTATATATTTTGAATTGGCACCCCCATAAGGTAGTTCGAGCATGGGCTCTATAAAGCAAATAAAATTCTAAATTATAGAGTTATAGTTATTATGCTGATTAAGAGTAAGAGGTAGTAAGAGATAGGGCTTTAAAGAAGAAAAGCATCGTCCCCTAATGAAGAAGGTAACTTAGAAAGTGAGTTCTCCTATCATATGAGAGTACACGCGCATACATGCTTCTCGTTGAGCATCATTTTCTTATGTGCTTCTTGCGTTTGGAGGAGTCTTCAAATAAGAGCCTTAAAACAGCCGCTTCCTAGTTCTAATAACACCTTAGAAGCCAACTTTAAGGGACTTATATGTAGAAGTTTCTGCCGTACCCACCCACTTATCTTTCTACTTTATCTGCAACAGCCTAGTCTTTATTCTCGCTCCGGAACAAGACTTGTGTCTGCTGCGTCTGACGCATCTGCTGCATCGGATGTAGCTGGAGACATTTCTTTAGATGTCTTGCTCTTTTAACTACTTGTTTTCGGGGAGCCACCCGCTATTTTGCTTTGCTACTGTCTATTTCTGATGTAGTGAGTGAGTTACTTTCTTTCTTGTTAATTGGGAAAAGTACTCTTCTATACTCTTTCTTTTTTTGTAACTTGCTTTGAGCCAGCCAAGTAGATAAGCGGTCGTCCCTTTCTTGAGCTGCTGATTGGCGTCTTGTTCTCTCATGAGCTGATCTCTGTTATAAGACATCGTTTCAATGCGAGACTCTTCTTTTTTTATGTATGATGGGAGGGCCCACTACTAAATTCTATTCTATATTTCTTGTTCCGTATCGTAAGCCCCATTTGCATTGAAAATACTATATGTGGAACAAACTCTTCATCCTTTTTTGGTCAGATTCTCGATAGAAGACTTTCCTTTGCACTTTTCTCAACTTTTGGAAGGGCTAAAAGTGAGTTACAAAAAGGGGGAGCCCCGATCTTGTAATCGCTTACTTTGCGTCAAGGCTTCACTAAGAATATACCTTTGATTAACTGTGATTTACTAGCTAAAGTGAGCTTCTTTCTTACTTATTAGCTAAAAGCACATCACAACCAAAAATTGCATTCTTCGACCTCTTTCATCTGAGAAAGATTGAAATGGAACTTTCTTGTTATTTTTATGGTGCTTCTTCTACCCGCTCCTTCTATAAACCTCTTCTTTCGAGATGGACGAGTAGTAATTGGCTAAGCTGGAAAAAAGAATGCTATTTTGTTTGCATGATATGGGTGGCTTTCGGAGTATAGTGATGTCGGAATTGCCCCCTCTCAAGAACTTTCAGCCTCTTACGACCCTCTTCCCGATGAGTTAACTTCTTTACTGATCTTCTCTATAAATAGCCCTTTCCTTCTCTAGATGTGAGATGCGCCAGTTATAGATGTGTCAGAAAAAGCGAGAGCTACTGCCGGTAAAGACGATTACATTCAAAGAAACTATTGATCCTAGGAAATCTTAGGTACTAGAACAAGATATGAGAAAATCATTTTATATAAATGGATTTGCTTTTAGGCAAGCTATGGCGTCTAATTCAATTCCTTCCGCTTATGAGCTAATACCATTAAGAGAAGAGTTGCGTTCGCTGTCGTGACAAAAAAGATATGTACTTTTTACTACCACTGGAGGTTCCGAAAGGAAGGCAGCTAGGAAAAGAAGCTAATCCGAAACCGAAAGGGCTAGTCCAATTTCTTCCTTACGATGCTTCCAGAATCAACCAATATCCTGTCCACTTGGAAATTTATCCAATAATTGCAGTGACCACAACCGCAAAAGGGGCATTGCCTGGAGCAGAGTCAGAGAAAGTAATCAATCTGCCATTCTGCGTCTTATGCCGGATCTTTTTCCGTTTTAGGGTTTCTGTCTACTTGTATGAACCCTTTCGGAGCTACATACCCGATGCCATAGAATTTTTATAGTAGGCCGTCTTTTTAAGTTATATCTGATCCGCTTCACGATCCCTGTAAATAAAAAGAATAGTAGCAAACTAATACTAGTGGGGTGGATAAGGATCCATCTCTTGCCTCTGCTTCAACTCTTTTTTATATTGTAGGAGTTTACTGACTTTATCTTACTTCGGAACTGTATAAGGAGTCAGTCCCCAGTGAAGGACCCGCAACGGAGGATGTTTATGATGTACCGGCGACTTATACTCTAGAAGCCGTTTCGTCTCGATCTCACGTTTTATAGTAAGTCCGATATAGATGTTCTGGAAGGGAAGTTAGAGAATCCCCCGCTTATGGGGCTAGTGCTTTCCCAGAAGGAAGCTTTTAGTTATGTACTGCCTTATATAAAGTAGTTTGATACGCTTTTCCTTTTATAGTAGTACTTGACTGACTTTCCTTGGGATCTTCTTCCATGCATGTATATGTATGCCTTTCTTTCTCTAGGGATAAACTTCATCAGATGAGACTCACCCTATTCGAGAAAGCGGTTCATCCGCATAAACGGCACCAGTTACAGATGAAGCAGATACAAAAGCACATATTTTATTTACTAAGAGTCCTCAGATTTTTAACGGGGAGCTTATAGAACTACCAGTACGGACATAAGTACGAAGACAAAGACTATATTATATTGTAATTCTAATTCGTGAATGAGCAATTGCACACTTTCGGCCAAAGAACTCGTATCTGGCTCAGAAATCGTTCCACAAGAGGAAAGAAGCTCTTACACATGAGTGGCACATGCCTACTTGCCTACTCCCATACTATAAGGCAGGTTTAGCAGACACAGATTCAGTATTCTAAATAGCGGATTAAAGAAGTTACATTATAAACATTAGAAACATCACGCATTGAAGTTCCTTCCCCAAGGACTACTTCTCAAACTCCTATTATATAGGATAGTGCGTTTATTTTGAGTTACCTACCAAAGGAAAAGTTCTACTGAATTTCGATACAAAGCTTTTACTTTCTATAAGAAAGCTATCTTATTATACTAGAACGGATACTTAATTATATGTCTCTTTCATCGACTTACTATTCTACTCTTACGACTTCCTTCGTCTTTATCCGATAGAGATCTCTCGGCTGGTATATCCTTCTACTATATTACCGTTTGTTGGGCATAAAACTCCGTTGGCAAGATGCTCCCATATCATAAGGTAGGGTGCCCCTATATAAGCAGAAGATAAAGCATAACCATCTTCCTCGGATACAGTGGATCCTGTCGCTTTCGCCTTTCCTTAATAAGTTTTGCAGATCCTTTATAACTTGTAATATATTGGAACAGACTAAGAAGGCATTACCATCATGGACTAAGAAGAGAGCACCTTAAGGTTGCTCACGATTCATTATTAAGAATCTGGGGGATCCTTGAGAGATCTGAGACAACTACCCCGGCCTTCTTTTCTAAGAGCGATATCTGAACCGTAGGTTGCTTTCTTTATCATTGCTCTGAGCGGATCCATGTTTAGGTCTAGAGCAATCCCAGCAGCAGCCTTCCTTATGAATTTAGGATTACCAGAAAGAGGAAATTTATATATCGACTGTGAAGGAGAGTGCGAACCTTACTAACGGGAGTAATAGGTCTGAAATAGAAAGAGTCCGAACATAAGTTCCTCGGGAAGGGAAAGCTGGAATGCAATTGCAGAGTTTAAAAAGTAAAAAAGAATGAAAATCGGGTGGGCATTGCAAATAAGATTTTAAAATGATGCTTTTGGGCATTTTCATACAAGTAAGCTCTACTCGTTTATTAAAGTGCTCTTTACTTGTCTTTATTTCGGTAGGTTTACGGATACGACGTTTGTAATGTCATGGAACAAGTGGAGTTATATAGAAGTAACAAACGAAGAAAAAGGGGGAGGCAGCCCTACTTTCTTTATACCTATCTGGATCGATCCTTTCTGAGTTAGATTGGGCTTGAACGAAAATTCAAAGTATTTAGATCTAAAAGAAAATAGTGAGCAAGAAGCAAAATGCATTAAATAAAGAAGTTAAACTGCAACCGACAGAAAGAGCGCAACTATTAGAGAGAAAACCCGAAGGCGAGAGGCAGTTGTCACCTGCAGATTCAAATGCATCGGGATTTGGTGCGAGAGTATAGAGGGAAGGCAACAAGTCATGAGGACCTTCTGACGTACATTGGAATACAACTTCCTTTAGTTGGACAAGGGCTGCTCAAACGAAATTACCATGATTGAAGAGACTATGACCATGCTTAAGAAGTACGGTGCCACTAAGCACTCGGGCAGGACCGATTGTACGGTGCTGCGTTCGTCCCCACTTTCTTTATAGGGCCTAATGTCGGTAAAAGCATCGCGTGCCATCGTCTCTGAAGCTCCTATCTATCCTATTGACCCTCTCTCTAAGTCGAGGTCTTTCCGAGCATTCTTGTCGCGTTGAATTCTTTGGGTTAGCTTAGACTTTGAAAAGAACACGGAATTGTTAAATTTTGTTTGAGGCAAGTGCCCTCTAACGTAGTCTTGCTTCGATTAGGCATTAACTGGTGGGTTCGATCGGTAAGGCATTCATGAAAGAAAAGAGGATCAATTGGACGTCAAGATTCCCCGAATCGAGAAGGTATTAGCGAGAGTCCGATCGTTGACAGTTAGTCCTTCTTTATTACTATAAGGAAAAGAGAGAATGCATGTTCACCAACCAGGCACTCTTTTGTCCTTTATTTTGCGATTTAACTTTGATACAAAAAAAATTGTAGCAGAATCTTAGTTTATCAGCCGCTGTTTTCTTGACTGTCTTTTAAAGAGACTGTACCGGCTCTGTAGCTTCTCACTGGAACTGCTCTTTACTGGAGAGAGGCTTCTTGGGGGGTATCGACGTCTGCTTCTCTTTGACAGGCTATATTCTCTTCTCCTTTACCTAGGGGTGACTTCCTTTACTGTGCCTAAGCAATCCCCCTCTTTGGAAAAGAGAAATCTATCTACGTCCAGCTGCCCAGGCACTTAAGTTGAAAATTTCACCCTTGTTTGGCGTGTTTGGGCACTTCCGCTTCAATTACCATAGAAAAATTCCTTCACTCTGTTTAAATTCTTTTCATATGGTTAGTTGGTATACCTTTTCATGTTCATGGTAGAATGTAGTTCAAGGGCGAAGCGAACCCATCTTTGCAAGTTCCTTGGCCTATTGATTGAAGTTCCTCATAAAGTACTCCACAAGCGGAATAGATTTCAGTTTTATAGGTGAGGTAGCTCAACCTCGAAAAGAAAGAAAACAAAAGTTCTCTGCCTCCGGAGCGGTCTGTCACGAGACACCCTTACGGGTGAGCTCAACGCGCCCTTCATTTCTTCCACTTATACTTCTCGCTCTTGAGATTTTTATTGGAGGAAGCCGTCTCTCCATCCATGCCATGATCGGGATCTTCCTTAAGCTTATGTTCAACTTCATCAGGATGCGGAAATAAAAGACTAAGGATTGTTTAGAAATGGAATCTTTTCTTCTTCTTGATTTCATATTTCGTGGACCTTTGTGCGCAAGTGTGTAAAATTGCCCTCTTTGTTGCCTTGATTGCCTTGAAAATAAAAAGAATGGCGTAAATTAAGGGCCTTTTAGGTTAAAGACTCGATCGATAGTGAGAGGGGCGAAAGACGGTATTTGTTGGCACCTCGACCGGCCCTTGCTGAAGAGCGTTTTACTGAGCATGGGCACGTGGGCACGTAGTACAAAGGAGAGGGCGATACGCCAAAGCGGTTAGAACGAGGACTTCCTATGGCCTATGGTTGGTATGCCTTACCTGTGTTAAAGGTTAAAGAAAAGCCTTTGTTTTGTGGGGTGGAAAAGCTTTTTACAGCGGGCTCGCTACATAGATTTCACCCGCTCCTTGCGACAGGAGGCTTCCTGATCGTTCAACTAAAATGAGCTGCCCTTTTTACTCAGAATGCATACCAGGGTTAGGCGGATGAGTCCTTTTTCTTTCCATAAAAACCAATACAAATAGGTAACGAAGACCGGCCTTTGGCGGCAGGAAAGTTAAGGGATGATCCAGGCCCATTCGGGATCGATAGAAATAGAAGGAGAGCAAGAGAGCTCTCCTGAAGAACTGGGATCAGATGTCCCGGCCTTCACATAGCGGACGACTGCGTTGGAAAGAGGGGCCTTGGAAGAAAATGCTCGACTTTTCCTTATATAAGAAAATAGGATAGGAAGATTAAGAATATGGATGGGATGGCTAGGCTTATGAGATTAGATTAAAGGGCTCTTGAGCCTATATATAAGAAAATATAAAGTTAGGGTTCAACTAAATTCCTTCAGAACAAAGGACCAATCATTATTGTGAGTGATATTCTTTTTGGCCCTTTTTGGTCGAGGGTAGCAGTAGGTAGGTTACGGAAGTAGTCTCACAGTAGCAGGGAAGAAGACTCCGATTAAGATCGATACGCAAGTCCCCCGAGTTTGAAGCACTTGGCCAGCCTTCTTGTCGAAAATACCACTTTAATCTAAAGCCTGGCTTCCCTTTTCCAGTATTAATAGGATTCTTCCTTTATTTCTTCTGTGAATGCGAACGAGCAAAGCTTCTTTCTTCCTTTGACGCATGCTACAAGGTTAGTAATAGAACGAGCGCACTAGGCCATATAAAACGAGGGGCTACATAAGTAGTTCGCCTATCTACTAACCAACCCTAAGTAGGGGTCAAAATTCTATTGATGCAGCTACAAGCTTTCCTGGGAATAATAAGACTTTGATCCCCAATGAAGGAAGACTTTACGATAGGGAGGCTTTTGCTGTCGATTTTAGGGCATTCTGCTTTGAGAAAAACCTCCGGGTACCTCAATACGCACCTTTTTATGTCTGATTTTACCGCGGTGGGAGAAAAGTTGACGAGATTGAGGAAATTCTGCAAGCAAATCGGCTTGTGTTGAAAATACGCGGCTTGGAATAAAAACTTCGTTCGAAAATGACTACGAAAAGCCCATTTGTGTCAAAAATTCCCGGTGTAGGGCTACTTTTTTTGTTTCTCGGGGATTCCCTCGAGTAGCTTTCGTTAACCGGCCCTCCCAGAGGAAGGATGGTAAAGAAGAAGCGAAGAAAGATTCCTCCTGGTGATAAAGGTACGTTCTACTGCTTGCTACTGCTTTACAACTCGAACAGGGGAAAAGAGCCTCATGCCCTAGTAAGCGAGTGTACAAAATGCAGCGAGCCGATTGTTAACAAAACTAATGTGTTGGCGGCATAGGAACGAACGGATAAGACAGACAAATGGGCGTGGTAGGTCTGGATTTTAGCATGGGTTGGGATCGAGATCAATGGCTTGGCTTCAAGAATACAACCACTGAATTTCTTTTAACTCTCTAAGGTCTACCTTTCTAGTTCGATCAATTTCACTCCTGAGCTGGAATAGGTCTACTTGGCCGAAGTCGGGCTAGTTGCTTGACGTGAAACTCATCATCGGCAAAACAATGACTTTCTTACTATCGTTTATAGGGAGAGCTCAACAAGGGAGCCCCCCGGATAAAACGGATTGGACGGGCGGCTATTAGACCTCGAAAATGTCCAGTCCATGTCTAAAACAAGGGAAAGTGCCAGTTTTGTATCAAAATAACTAGTAAATAGAAAAAAATGCTCTTTTTCCACTTCTAAGCTCAAAAACTCCGAGCCAGTGGGGTAGTCCGATATTTTATAGTGAGGTCTTCCTGCCTTCCCTCGCTCTCCGATGATAGATCAAAGTACTTTAACCAATAATTGGTAGACGTTTCAGACTCGCACGGCACCGACTTCGACAACGAAAGGTCATAGACGAAAATATTAAGGTATTTTAAAGGCTTCAGCCAAGCCAACTTCTCCATTGCATTCTGTAAGAAAAGTACAAAAAGAAAAAAGATAGAGGTGCACTTGCTAGCCCATTTGAATTGCGTATTGTCAAGGCCTATAAGTTGCTACGGGTTTACAATACAAGTACATAAATTAATAGGGCAATTAATCTCAGGATGCGCATGACCGGTATCGAGAATGCTCAAAGAATTGCGATATTTCGTTAATTTCTGGTTAAAAATTATGAGATCAATGCCCTTGTTTTTGTTCGAGAAAATCATCGATCATTGGTACAGTCATTCAAACCAGCCGCTGATAGTCTTTCCAAACTTAATACCTTAAGCCGCGGTTGGGAAAAGACTACGAGGTTGCGATGCCTTCGTGATACCTAATGCCTCATTGAGCAGCCGAGTCCTCTTAGTTGAGCTATAAATAGCCTCCAAACTGCTTATAGATAATAAGGAAAAGAGGAAATAGGTCTAACTCTTCGTTCGTTACAGGCTCGGATGATTGGCTATCAACGCTTTCTGATCGATCCGGCGGAGACTTACACATCTAAAGTCAAAGGCACGATATCACTAGTTGACTAAGAAAGCATCAATCTTGGGTAGAAGTAGACTCTGATGATCAAAGACTTCCTCGAAGAAAGGAGCTTTCACTGACACATAAAGGGGAGCCTTCTACGATAGAGAGGGGTGGCATGAAAGAGTCAACTTCCCGCCTTTCTTTTATATGAAAAAGTCTTCCGCGATACTCTGCTCCTTTTCAACCAATTAAGGGGGATCACAAGATATTTCGAATAAGTTAAATTTTTTTTAAGGAGATTAAACCTGGTAAATTTTCATCAATTCCACTCTAAAGTTATCCTTGGCAGCTGCTCTCGCTTCCTGGCTTGCGGGACCTGAATCTCATCTTCGAATATACTTGCTTTTCTTTTCTGAACCTTCCTCGGTTTATACTAGAATAATGCGCCCCTCTTTCTTAATTCTAGTCTTCGTTAGCAGAAGTATAGAAAGGGGAAATTCCTCCTTGAGAATGACTTTTAACTATTGATTTGGCAAAATTATAGGCATACAAAGGAAGGGAATTGAAGGGTCTGCCCTTTTCTAAGGTCTAGAGCTGGTAAACAAGTCAAATCGTCCCCTCTCCCTCTTGGCCGAGATATAAAAAAACCTTAAGAGTCGAACCATCTACACATACACAACAAGGTGAAGCGAATTCACCAGATCAATTTCCGGATTCGGATGACGAACCGTTTGAATTTAATGATCAACAACCTGATTTGCTAGTGGATAATTTCCAGAAGGATCTTTTAACTTCACCCGTACCCGCGGATTCTTACTATTATTCATAAACAGCTCCACCAAAGAGTGCGAATGTTGATGGTGAGTAATGGTAATTATATACTAGAATATTTATCTAACTAATGAGGGACCCTTTGAAGCTACTTCCGAAGTTGCTTCCTTTGCTTGATTAGGCAGGGTTGCTAGAATTGAGTTGAGACTGGTCTTATCAAAGGGGGGACACCGCCTAGAATTCTACTGTGTCTGACGTAAGTTCCCAGCCAACAAACCAGATTCCGCCCTTTTTGTCCTGTTCGCCCACCTCTCTTAAGAAATTGAATTTGAAAGTGCTACTTTTGCTCTTTCTCGGGCTTTTTGCTTGTAAAAGCCATTTCCACTCTGATAGCGCCTCTTACTTTCTCCATCTGCTCCATCGGCCTATCTTTCATTTGTCCTATCCCTTGCTTCTTCGTATTCCTCCGTTTTCTATCGGATGTCTCGAGAGGCTTGCTTCCTCCGGCAAAACCGAGGTCAAAAGAGGCATACTGGCCGTGATCTTGACTTAAAACGTCACGGGAAAGCGGGTTGGCTCTAAACGAGAGACACGGAACAAAGGCTGACTTTTCCGATTCTTTCCCAAACGACATCACAACTCCTTCTAATTAATAGGACGAACAAGGCCGGTATGTCGCGAACACTGAGGTATGTAAGGGCCTCGTAGACAGGTCAGACGGTTCCTAATATGCCAAATCTCACGAGTTGGGCATAAACGACTTTCTGATTGGGGCGCTGTACTGAGATGACAATACCAAGTTCCTTTTTCGATCGGTATGAATTTGACTTTTTCCTAAAGCGCCGATCCTGCACTGCAGCCGTAGTCAGAGTCTTCCCCTTGGTAAAGGAGGGAGAAATTAGCCCAAAGAATTAAGCCAATGTTTATTAGTATGCTTTTTTGAAAGCCATTTCCCTTTAAATGATCCACGCCTACCTTAGGGCAAGGAGGCTTCATAACTTGTGCTTGTACCTTCTGCTTCACTCACTCGTCCATCAGGCAGAGGAAGAGCCCCCTACTTCCTTTCACTTGCCAACTATCTACGTGTCTATCTACGTCAATTAATTCGTCGACCCAAACACTCTCTTTTATACGTCACCGATTTTATAGATTCAACTTGTATGCCTGGGCATGAGTCCTCTCACTAGGCTATGCCCCTTAATAGTCAAAAAGACAGATTCCTTTCTCATTACACTCGCTGAATTACTCCACCTTTTAATCAGGGTGTTAAGTAATGGTCAAAAGTCATTGAATTTCTTTGGTGCCAGAGTTAACCAAGAGAATTACGTGCCAAATCCCAAATCGCGCATCCTGTCGAATCATTAAAAGGCGCAAGCCAGCCTGCTAGCCTCGAGTCAGCCTTTCGACTCCAACTTTCTTAGAATCCTATACCGGACAGGAGGGATTATCTGACTCTTATAGGAACAGGGGTTATCCTTAAATTCTTAATATGGCATTGCTTTCTTTTCCAATCAAAGCCTAGCTATCTAAAATAGGGGCTTAGCTTCTTTGTCTTCAATCCACTCCCTGATCGGGTAGAAAAGCTCCCGCCTTAATCTTCTTCTAGTATCGCGGGACAAGTATATAGAGTGGCGCCCCGAGTTTCCTTTCATGTGGTTGGGTCGAAGTCGGAGCTATCCTCGGGCGGGGAAAAGGGATTCTAACCTTTGTATTCTTTCTGACTTAAGCCAAAATCCGATGCCTTACCACTTGGCTATTCCTCTTTCTCTGGCTTTTCTTTTCTAAGCTAAGACTGGATTTCTTATTCTTTCTTATGATCCCATTCTTGGAGCAAGAAACTTACTATGCGTCCTCTTACGTTAAGTTACTTGGCTGAGTCTCTATTAAGCCAAGGAGCCGCCCCCTTTATTGTTCGCCCGCAACTCCAGCTTAAACGTCCTTCGCGAGTCGTCCAGACCACAGACTTTAGACTCTTTAAGAAGAAGAGAGTAGGCTAGATATTTAATTATAGGGATTTTTAGAACCTTCTAATTCTGATGGCACTTCATATCCAATCCTTATTCTTTGTTATTTGAGGCTTGAATTTACCTTTCAAACAGAAAAGAATTCTTTCTAATTTAAATGCGAATAGCTTCGCCCCTCTACCGTCCTGACGCAGAAAAAAGGTACCTGCCTAGACTAGAGTCTATGTGATTGAAGTCCTTCTTGCCGGAGACTTTTTTTTATCATGTCTTATCTTACCTTGGGTTGATTGGAAAGGATATTCCGCCTTTCTTTATGCTAGGGAATGAGAGCGGAAGGCCTTTACCTACCTATGAAGGCATACCAGATCCGTCTTTCTCTGAGGGAGCTTAGGTTCAAAAAAGTTTAAGCACGTAAACCACATGCTAGGAGAGAACGCCCATATTTATAGAAGAAAAGGGAGCTAATCATAACGCACCAAACTCTAAGTCTTTGACTTCACCCCGGGCTTTTTCTATGATCTAAGATTGTTTCACTGTGGCTAGGTGAGGTGAAAGAGGCGAGAATCATACAAGGCCTCAACGTGCAGAAATTGCAAAGCCTAAATAGAATTACAATAGTATACGCGGCCAAGTCTCCAATGATAGGAAGAGAGCTAGTCACATAAGTAGGAGTTGGAACGAGATCATCACTAAGAGTGAAGGAAAACAATGTTCTACTTATAGTCCCCCTTTACCCCGCTATTCTAGTAGCATTGATCTAGAGCCCGACTATGTGCCGTCCGCATGGATATCAATAAGGGCGCTTGCTTAGCCTAATCAGTGCTCGATGCATGCGCGCATCAACCCTGTCTTCGACTGCGTCTTCGGTTGAAAATCTTTCTTCTCAGTCTTCCCGAAAACCCGGTAGTCTTTAGACTTGCGCTTGATACGTTTTATATGGTAGTGAGCGGCAGCTCCTCTTTTCCATCCAGGTGTATAGGTCTCCATGTAGCAGTACAGTATAAATAAGAAGTAGATCTGGAAAAGGATCCTTTACTAGTGTATAAGATAAGAATGCCATGTGCTTAGACGACTCTTTCATGTGTGAAGTAAGAAGCCAGCCTTACTTCTGAGGCAGTCTCAAAGGAAGATTGCTCTATATATAGTAAGGATTAGGAATGTAGCGTTTAGTGATTTATTACAATCGTATCGTGCATCTTAGCCATATGTCAGGACACAGACCCGGTCACCAGACGAGAAGCCCATACAAAAGTTCAGCCTCAAGGTTAGGGCGAAGAACTTTCTAATTAAAAAGAAGGGAAGGAGCGCGTGAAATGTATGCAACGAGCCGGCTGTTAATGAAGCAAGTAATGAAGAGTACGTCTGTTGGCAGAGAATTTAAAGATGAAGGAGCTTTGACCTGCGGAATATTCTTTCTACTATTTACCCTCTCCCTTTTTTATGGATTAAGAATCTTCCTTAGAATGCTTATTTGAACGAGTGGAAAGACAATCTTCCTCCTGTACCCACAATGAAGTCTTACTCTGACTTTTCAAGTATAACCAACGGCATAGGCAGTGGATCAGTCAAAATCTTTCCAGTCGAAGCATCTCCAGGAGAATCTTTAAATCTAAATTAACGGATCCGCATGATTAATCATTTACAAATACAAAATCGACTCTTTCTGTCTTTCTGGATGAAAAAAAAAGAATCCGCCATCCATGGTTAAAATTCTCATATATTTTTGCGGAGGCACGGCTACCTTTTCGTATTCATGTTCAACTTCTCCTTATTCTGATTCTAGTAAGACTTCTGCCAGCTGCACACCTTGAGATCTTAGTTAATTGTTCTTTTTCGGGGATCCCGCTGGGTAGATGCTACTTGCTTCTTTTTTTCTACGAAATAAGAAACAACAGTCTTACAGATTTGGTTTATGGTTTGTAGTATTAAGTTGCTTGAAGATAGGTTTCGCTACTGGAGGTGGTTCGCTATCCAATCCAGCTGAACGTTTTGTTCACATTTCTTATCATAAAAGTCAAATAAAGTGAAGCCACAGAAAAACCCTGGCAACTAAAAGAAAAGAGCTAGACTAGTTAGTAAACTATTACGCTTTATTTGGTTGGAAAAAAAGCAGCTGACAATCTTTCATTAGAACAGAGGACGGGCTTTTTCTCCAAGCATTCCTTATGCGAGAGGAATCCTTTTTAGTGTTCAAATTCAAAAAAGAGCTTACCCGAAATATTAAATAAAGGGGGTTCCGGAGATTAGACGACTCAGGCTGGAGACTCTAAACCGGGC
The DNA here is from genome assembly GCA_036897945.1 of Silene undulata. NCBI lineage: Eukaryota > Viridiplantae > Streptophyta > Magnoliopsida > Caryophyllales > Caryophyllaceae > Silene > Silene undulata. Next base: position 46,168 of record JAYMSE010000042.1, on the reverse strand, counting down.
TGGCTAAGTCGTAAGGTAAGGGTTTGATGCTCTAGCGTTTGAGGATTCGTTAAGATGGCCTTTAGTTATCCCATCACGAACAGTAGGAATATAGATAGGGCCCTCCTGTTCTTTCGGAACGTCTAGAAGTAACAGCTGGTTTTAAGTATTGTTAGGCGTTTACCGAGATCGGCCAATTCTTATAAACCCAAAAGGGAAACGTCCTTTGTTAGCAAAATGAAGGGAAAACTAGACAAAAGCCGTGTTTGAGCGATGAATGCTAAAATATCGCGCTTTTTGAACAGCCAATGAACACAGTTACAAAAAAAATACAAAGGCAGAAGCAGCAGATTCAACCAAAGATGTTCTTTCGACCGAGGCTGAAATCGGCGTGAATTTAGAGAAAAAATCAATCCAATTGAGGAAGTTCCCCCGATAGAGGACGGAAAAGACACTGATCCGGAAGCACCTTTTACCAATGCTGATCGTGGATACAACAGCGGTTCTACTATTTCTCCCAGTCAAAAAGAGATTAAGGGGGATTCTCTTTTAAGTGCGGAGTGGGATCAAAGAAAAGATTTTACATGAATGGGAAGAGCAAGAATTTCTTATTTTGAACTTTCTTATTTTGAAAGTTCGTTTTTTAGTGAAGAACCGCTCGAATACCAAAAAAACGCCTGATTCATAAAAAAAGGTGGGTGCCCGATTAGTCCCCCTTTGATTGAGGAAGATGAGCTCAATTTTTATGATTCTCCTAAACAACAGGAAATAAAAAAAAACTTGCTGCTTGCTTCAATACATATAGAAGGGGAGCGATGAAGCGCTTACCTTTATTCATCGATAATCCTTCGCTTTTTACGGGGAAGCTTCAAAGGAAAAATTTTTCGAAGCATTTCCGGATGAATCGGACTCTGAGTCGCCAGACCTTTCCTTTGTTAAGGATTTCTATAGATATGAACGAGCGAAGAGCGAGCGGATTGCTTTGAAAGTATGGTATGGCGCGAGTATTGAACGAAGCTAAGAATCTAAATTCTTTCTATATACCTTGTGAATCGGCACCTCGACCGCCTTTGCACTCAAAAAAGAACAGCATCCTTGTAGCTGAACAATAATTAATCTCGGAGGGCGCCCTCCGAGATTAATTACAATTACGTTGGATAGACGAGTTTTAACTGGAGTTAAAGCGTATCGGGCCATCTCTTACTACATGGGTACTAAACTTTTTCCTGCTGGAAAAAATGTGAGTCATTTCATACCATACCTTTGAACACACGACACCCTATATTATTATATTGAGAAAGACTATCCCCAAAGGGAGAGAGGCGAGTTTATGAACGCTTGAACTAATGTGAGAGGCTAGATGTTACAAATTAATGCGAGCCTTCGCTTAATGCCTCTTCCTTGCGTTAAGGGATAGGTGGCGCGACTAGGTAATTTTTTTTAGACAAAAAAAGCAATAACAAATTTTCATATCACCGCATGCGCAATCAGGAATTGGATCAATGGAGTCAATCGCCTACCAAGTTATCTTAAGGCGACTTATAGTAATTAAGCACAAAAAAAGTCTTCTATAAATCTTAGATCTTTCTTCAACTGAAATAACTCCAAACTCTGAACCTGGACCATAGCGTCCAACGAATTTTGCCCAAGTCTTCTTGAGAAGAATTCACAGCAAATCACAGTTCCAGACCAGAGCTATCAAATTGATGCGCTAGCCAAGCAATTAGATAAAAGAAAGAAGAGAGATCCTTTATAGAGTAGAGGAATAGTATAGTAAGGATTAAAGCTAAACTTCTCCAGAGTCAATAGCTTAGGATCAAGATTCCGAAACCGTCTAAGAGCTAAGCCTTATCTCGACGAATTGGTCCTAGTAAACTTGATCTTGAGACAGTAGATGAACCCGATCCGAAAGAAACTTCTATAGGACTTAGTCGTGCTCTTTCTTTGCTGCTTTGTCAAAAGAATTCAATATAATGATATCACATACCTCACGAACCCACGCTTCGGGGACTGCTCCGTTAACAGCTGGCTTGTTACACTAATGGTCAACTCGTATCGCTTGCTCATTTCACTTGTTAAAGCTTTCTTCCTTTAACCAGAAACGGAAATTACTAATGCTTGACTTCGGAACATAGGATATGGGCTTAGCCCACCAACCATTTGAGGCCGGCTGCTTTTTTAGGATTGAATTGAGCTTGATCTCCTTCTGTTAAATCAATTGTGCAAGCATGCAGATGCTCAATAAGGCATTGCCAGGTCTTGATTGAAACGGAGCATTCCTTGTTCGTGAGAGGTGCATGCTAGGACCAAACCTGCTAAAGAGATCTTTCCAAAGGGGGCATTTCGGGGGGGGGCCTATACTTTTTCCCGATGCTGGAAAGTAAAGTCATCCTAGCATGGCACATGAACAAGTGCTTCTTGCTGGAATTCGCACCCGGGGGCTGTCGATGAAACGGTGGCACTTGAGTTTTAAGAAAAAAAGATACCGAAGACAATACATATGACCCCAAAAGCGCTCGAAAAGGAAAGGAGTAGAAAAGACATCCCTAATGATGTTTAGTCTCTGGGCATCCTGGCTTGGAATGAAAATGACCCTTTTACTGAAGAATCCATTCTCGTGATCCAACTCTTGAACCAGTCCATAAAGATATTACCTAAGTTATGCAAGAACTTTCTCGGGAGCATAGGCAAGGTCTTTCTCCTTCTAGCTTCTTTGTCCGTGAACATTTTGCAAAATAAATTTAGTGCTCTAAGACTATCTTAGGAGAAGAATGAGCTTGCTTTGCTTGGCTCAATAAGTAAGATAAGATTGGTTGAAAGTCCCACCTTTAATGAAGTGAGGTATCAAATACCACGATAGGTTAGTACTTTAATTGGAGAAGAAGAGAAAGCACCTTCGCCGGATAATATTGTCTTTGAGGAATTTTCAGCCGTTAATAAAGCATTTCTAGATGAGACGGATGCAGAAGACAAAGCATTAGTGAGGACTGAGGAAGAAATTCGTTTAAACTGAAACTAAAAAGGATTTCGTATCTGGATTCACCAGACGAAGCAGATTTAGAAAATACTGTTGAAAGTCATTCCCTTTTCTTTTAGGGTTGGAAATCCCGTATCTTAGTGTCTTTACTTAAAAGTCTCTTACGCCCACAACTGAACTCCGAGCCCAGCATCCAACTTGTCCCCCGAACCTAAGCCAGGCTTTAAATTCTTTCAATTGCTGATTCGGCAATCCTCGTCAAAAGGGCTTTGCGCCTCGCTTACCTTAACATCATGAACTTAACTTCATGGTAAAGATGCTGCAGCTGCAATTTCGTAGTTTGGTAGTTTAAGGAGCCCGGGTTCAAAGGAAGCGTATCGGATCATCAGGGCAGCTGTCCGGAGATTTTCATCATGTGAGATATTTAGCATCTAATTTTAGCTCGTTGAAGTAAGGGCTAGGCTTTGCCCGTTGCCTAGTAAGATGAAAATGAAACTACGGCTGAGGAAGTCGTTCCAAAAGTAATAGTATACAAATGCTCCGTCTAATCCTGAACAACCCTTCGTTTTTACGAGTCATATGCACTAAAGAAGTATAGAAGCTTTATACTCTAATAAGAAAAGAAGAATAAGAGAATGCATGTGCTGCCACAAGATCCTCAGTCTCGCTCTATGAGAATAGGATATAGAAGAATTTACCTGAGCATATGACCAAGTAGAAGTAGCAAGAAAAGTAACTTTAATGGGGAGAATCCGACTGGAACTGAAGTAGTCTATTCCATCCTTTATGCTTTACCTGACATCTTGGGCGAAGTGAGCTGTAATTGTAATCTTTCTATTCATAATGTTAGTTTCTAGTACTGGTACCTTGTTCTATGCATTCCGCATGATATGATCTCCTATCCACTCAGCAGTCTTGCTCGAGACTCTTTCACATGAGATTTTCTTCTTATATACCGCGCGGGAATCTCTCAATCCGAAAAACTCTCACTAGTTGATCTATTAGATGCCCGTCTAATCTCTTTAGGCCGAGTGTAATGTATGTAACGAGAAAGATGTTAACCAAGGGCAGTTTAGGAACAAATGGAAGAGATTCAATGAGAGTAAAGAACGGAGAGAGTTACTTGGCGGATGCAACTTAATCTTTGTGTAGCATAAAAGAGAGATAGGATTTTTTTCTTTTTCCGGATAACTCGTAAGTAGAGCAGTAGAAAGAAATGCTCCTATATCTTTAGAAGTAGGTGTCCCGCTCTGTAACGGGGGATTTAACTTTAGATGAGGTCTATACTCCATCAGCCGAAAGCACTGGCTGATGCTGCTTCTATGTCCACATGCTTTCTTTTCTTATGCGTAAGAATAACAAGAGTCAAACTTTCCTATAGTATAGAAAAGAGATTTTATTTCTCCGTTTTAAGCTTCTCGGAATCCCTAAAGCACCCCTTTGAATTCAAAAGAACCTGGTAGATTGAAACACCTTTTTTTCGTAGTCTTTTGGTAGCATTTCGTGATAACTTAAATAACTAAGAAGTAGAGTAATAGAGAAAGCACAGCGTTCGGCAAACGAATAAATTACCCGAGCATATGCTCAATAGTCGGAGAAGGAAAAGCTGCAATCGGGGATGTGCCCCTCGAAGATATGTCTGACGTAGACTGGAAAATAACGACGCGGATAAGAAGTATCTGACTATGATGTATCTGCAATTGGTGTAACCCAGGAATCCACATCCGTAGTAGATCGACTTAACTAATTAGAACCATGTTCCAGCCGAAGATCTTGTTGATGCGCTAGCAGTGCTTGTGGCGGATCCATACCCGCTATAGATACTATAAGAATCTAATATATGAAGACTGCAACTAAAGCAAGAGTCTATCTCAAATACGTTAAAAAGTAAAAGTGGCTTTCTTACTCAATTAGTACAAGAAGCTATGTACTATGAGCAAGCAGGATAAGAATGATTCCAAACATATTGTAAAATAAGTGAAAGCTTTCTCCAACAACATTTACTAGTGATGGATTAACTCATACGTTTCTTCAATCAACTCTTATAGGAATTTCCGGGTCTTTCCCAGGATATTTATGCTATGCCTAGCCGGGGCTTCTATATGATCGCACACAGCTGGGTGGATAAAAGATATACCTTATGCGGCTCCCTTTCCTTGTGTGTATTCGCGATAACTTCTCATTCTCGGTCTAGTAAGCTCTAAGTAAGGGATATAGGATCCATATTATAGGTCTACTACTCCACTGTCTTTCGCACTGTAAACATCTTCTCGTACTATAGCGCGCGCTAACTCTTGATACAGCTGTATAACAGAAGAAGGCCATTTCTCCACAAAAAGAGAGTGCTTCCGCAGCTCACAACTTATGCCCTTTCTATAACAACTAAAACATTGTAATTACGTAATAAAGTAAGTTAATTTAGAAGTTTTCATTTCACAGAATTAAGGAAAGGCATGTGCGTTACTTTTAGATAATAGAACGGCGGAAAGGGATCGTTAGATCATTCGAACTTACTATAATAGGTGGCTCCCTTTAGTACCAGATGAAGCTGACCTTTCTACGGGCTCTCTTGAAGCAGGAATCTAACTATATCTTGAGAAGTAGCTTTCCACAATACAAGAGGAAGCTTCCGACTCCCTTGCTATCTACTCTTTTCGGAACTATTATGGGCATCTGTTCTATGCGATTTATACATAGTTTCTTTTGGACCCTTCCCGAGAGCGCACTTTTACTATTTTTCTACCTTTATTTGGCTAATTATGCGTGAACGATCGACTAATTACGGCAAAAAGTTATGGGATCTATTAATCTAGGGAATTCCTTATAGGGCAACCCACTTAAATTCATATATTTTAAAAATCGGGATGAGCTAAGTGAAACTTTGAACAAGTAAATTCCTCAATAAAGAGCATCAAGCCTTTTCCCACTTTCCTCAATATCTGCCTATCTAGCTTAGCAGGGATTGATATGATTCTATAAATTTTCAGCCAAAATTACTTACGATTCTACCTGCCTCTTTTTTATCTATTACATTTGAGCAAGCATAAAGGAAGGAAATGACTACAGACGAGAAGAAAAAAACCAGAGCTGACTTTGATTCGGGAACGCCTATAACTATAAATGGGTAGTATCTCCTGTAAAGAGGCCAACTGGAGGGTATAGCCATGGAGCAAGATAATAGCTCAGCGAGCGCCCCCCTCCTATGATCGAGCTTATTTACTTCTGTTACAGTTTTGATACCCGTGCATTGATGTTTCACTCTTTTGCCCAGTCCCGTATGCGCAGGTCCGCCCGACCACTTTCTCTTGAATTTGAAAAGGGGGCTGCTGCTTGTCAACATACTTCCACTCGCCAAAAGCATTTTCTTTTCTTTCTAGCCCCTTGCTCCGGAACTACGCTCGTTTCCGCGAGTCGCCTTAGAATGTAAAAAGGGTTGGTCTTTCTCAATCGTAGAAAGATGGAACACATACAGCATCTGACTGAGACTCATATCCTTGCAAGACCAAAGTTTCCGGATAATGCCCTTGATGAGGAAGCTAAGAAAGAGAGGAAGGAGAGGTATGAAAGACTCGCCTAAGATCTGGTTTAGCGACGGGAAAGTCCTGGGTCACACATACGATATATGATTCGATATCCGGATCGCAGCATCTAAACTCCCCCTTATTTAATGGGCAACTCCCCTTATCTTGCATTAAACTCTTGCCTTTGGGCTTGATTCTCCTATATTCTATAAGACTTGTTTTATGAGGATCGGGAACTTTACTTGTAGAAAGATTCCGAGAATGGAACTCCCAAATGGAGCCTTTTTCCTGCTTTATTGTATGATCGAAACTTTACAAACGGACAACCACTTTACGGGGCGCTTAAGCACAGTACTTTACTTGTGTGACAAAATGGGACTATGCTAAGCAAGTGAACTTAGATTCCCATCCCCAAAAAGACTGGTTTATTTAACTAGGAGATCTCAGATCCATTTGTAAAATAGTAAAATTCTACCTTAAAATGAATCTCGTATTGACAGGCGGATCCTCAAGTCGAGGAAGAAAAAAGCCTTTATGATGGTGAAGATGCAAAAGAAGCATTGGCTGGCTAAGAAATGAGTTTTGTATTCACGTTTCCAAATCCCCATTCTAATACAAAGTAAAATTCTAAGAATTATTTTCTTGGTTTTTAGAGATCGTAGGAGCAGCTTCTTAGGTTCAAACCCCGTCTTTGTTTAAGCAGAGGATTTCCAACCCTATTAAGCAAGGGTTTCAACAGCCCGGTCGTTTGTTTGGCGAATTAAGTTTTGAGAAGTCCTGCACCGAGTTACCACACCGGAGCTTTGTAGGTCTGACCCTTCCCACCTTTCTTTGGTTAAAATATAACTCGAATCAGATACGAGCTTGGGAGAGTGAGATCCTATCCTAGTTTATCGACCGAATGAAGTTCGATCCGAGATTTGGGAATTCTAATCTAAATAAAGGAGCCCCAGATTCTACAATGCCTTGCTTATTGCCAAGGGACTTGTTTTCTGAACCAAAAACATACTTGTCCGTCGCCCCCGTCTATTTATTTGCTTTATTAGCCTGCAACGCATTCTTATATATGGCTATATGGCATCTCATAAGGAAATGGAGTTTAAGCCTCTCGGCTCATTTAAAAAAGAATAAAACAGGTGGAATCCTAAGCCTAGCCAAGAAGTCTTCTTTCTTAGGGATTGCTTTCGTGTGCTTGCTGGGCTCGCTTTGTATGATAGATATGCAAGCCCATAAAGAAGGGTCTGCCGGAGTCCCTTTAATTAATGAACGAATGCGCGAAATCTATGATCTATTAAAGAAATGAGTAGAGGAACGAGCCTTGTATTGTATTCCAGGGCGAGGAACAGAGCCCTTATCCTGTTGTAAAGAAGCTTCTGCCGCAACCGTTTTAACTGACTTTGGTTTACGAAAAGGTGAGACTTCTCAAGAACGGGGCATACTCTTTACTTAGTTATTGGACGAAAACTCATCTCTTTCTTCTCTTTAGAAGAGATCCAAATAACCTCGATTGTTACGGATTGGAGTAAATCAAGTAAGAAGGATTGAGCATCCGCCAAGACTATCCATAAACGAAAGCCTTTACGTCTTTCCCATCGCTGCTTGAGCCCGGAGAAAAGAAGGGGGCTTTAGCCTGGAAATATCTAAGAATAAGGGTTGTCGGGATATTCTCACCTTTCTACACTACTTCTATCTTAGACCTCATAATATAAGAACAGCGGAAATCCTTACTTAAACCTTTTGCTGGGTATGTTTTTCATTCGTTTTTTGACCACTTTTTTGTGGTTTTTGGGCTTTGAAACACAGAAAGACCCCCTTTTATAAGTTAAAACCGCCAAACGGCATGACACGGATGACTTTTTCACATGTGGTACCGTGATCCAAACACTGGACTCTGTTGCTCTGTACAATTAAGGCATTCGAACCGCTGATCGATCTTTACGAGAACGCTTCAATCAGCGAGCTCTATCTATCCCCCTTTACTAGAGGACAAGCGGTAGTATACTCTGACGAAGTGACAATTATTTATATTTAAAATGAAGAAAGGTATACGCGCATCCACGCATTCCCAACCGATCAAGTAGTATAACAGAAAAATTTCTTATATGGGTGGGGCTTAATCCAGCTAAAGATGCTTGCAGCCTTTTTTCAGGAGCTCGTCCTGTCGAAACAGCACTTTCTTCCCTCGCTCAAGCTACTATGCACCCTTTCCTGATGGAGCGAGCAGGCATCTTTCATACCTCGCTTTTGGGGTAGTCGAAACTGCGTTACGGGTGTTGAATCAGTCTTTTGTGCTACCAAGGTATCGATCGGTTCGCTTTATATATTTCACTCGCCTTAAGAAGAGGAACCCGCGGTTGGAACAGCCGAGAACCCTATCCTGTCTTTGGGGTTGATGAAGAATGCCTCCTTGACTGGGCATATTGGTTGGACAGATAGCGCGAGATGGTTTCTAAGGCGGAGGCGTAGCTGCTTCCTTACTCTTCATTATCCATACGAATAGGAATACTTAACAGAAAAAATCTTGCTTGGCGAGAACGTTCTAACTTAATATTAGACTGAGCGAGCGGGGGCTGTCATCTCTGATCTGATCAAACGCTTTTAATCGCAGCGGTGTGATAACAGGACTTCACGTCCCTGAGTGAGCTACGTGTCAGCTGATCCCCTTCAAGTATGGACTAAGGAGACTCCTTTTTTGCTTTTATGTTAAGCCGCGGCTTAGGATGACGCCTGAAATTAGGCTTTCTTTATGAGATGGTACTAGGGTACCTCTTTTAATTTAAAGGTTGAATGCGGCTTCAGATCCTATAATCTAAGGTAACTCAGTTACTTCAAGGTATACTTTGCTTCTACAGCGCCCGCTATTTTTTTCTTAACAACTGGACCATCAAAGTATCCTCTTCTTACTTTATTATTATAATGGAAATGCGAGTTTTTGAAGCCTTACCCTATGATCTCCAGGATAACTAGGATAATTAGAAAGCAACTACACTCGTTCTAAGTTCTAATAAGGAAAGAAGCTGCACCTTCCCCTCTAAAGTCAAGAGGCCCGACCCGCCAGTCATTACGACAACAGACTACCTACCCCGATAGTCACCACGAATCGACCCTGGTGTCGAGTCATTTCATATACATCATAATAAATTAAATAAATAAAGACTGGAGTTTGGTCCTTGGATCCTTTGATCTATAGTATATTTAGAATGAGTCTTTTGGAACGAGCGGCTGTCCTGTCCTTCGAATCCTTGCTTGTGCAAACAGAAAATTTCAAGTCGGTTTGGATCTTAGCTTCCTCTCCTGCTAGTCGAGGTCTTCCAGAACATGCTTCCGCCCGCTCGGCTAAAGGTGGCGATAAAGGTCAATAATTGATTCTTTTCTGCCAAGTATCGAAGAAAAAAGAAATTAAAAATTAATCATATAATAATTGAACCAGCCTTGGTGACATTAGTTGCTAGAACCAACGGCGCTTGACTTTACTGGGAGAATAAGATTTACACAATCTGCGCACAGCTGAAGTCATAAGAGATTGAAGCGGATTCATAAGGAAAGCAGCTCGCCCGGTGCACTCTCCTCCTTTAGAGGAAAGAGATTCTATCTTATAATAAGAATATAATATACATAGGAAGTAAACTGGTTTCATCAGGACGATTTCAAGACGTTCTTAGAAAACCTTTTTACTATGTTTAGGATTAGAGTGCCCGAAGAATACGGCGGGTGGGTGAAGAAGATAAGAGCTCGAAATCAAGATTATGTACTACTATGCCGCGGGAGGCTGGACCTTCTTTATTTCCCGTTTAATAATTAAAGATGTTTCTGGTTTGGCTTTACCAGTGGGGGGGTTACCTTCTATTAACTTATCTTATTGATATAGATTCAACCTTATTGAACAGAAAAGACAAGAATGCGAGGTTTCTCTCTATCTAAGTTGATTGGCAGCTATCAACACATCAAATAAATGAAGAGGGTCAAAGTCCGGCATAGGTTGCTTCTTATCGACCTCATAGATTATCATACATAGTAGAATAATAGTATAGGTGCTGCGTTACTGCCCAGGGCATCCCTCACCTCCGGGTGTGTCACCTCTGATTATATACGCTAATCATATATCTCTCTCTTATTTCAGGGTTAGTATGTATATAACTGGGCAGCGTCTTCCTAAAATAGGATCAATAGCAAGGAAGACAGTCCGCTCAAGCCTGACCAAAGATCCTGAGAATTACACTTGCCGACAAGATGTATTTGACCTATAAAAGCTATAAATCTATAAAGAAATGATATGAAAGACTTAAGACCAAGATTACAGCGTATCAACTTGACGCGACAACTCGTCTCTACTTGATGACAACTAAAATGCTTAGAAATTGAGAGAAGTTTCTTGCTTGTAGTGCCATAAATAGGGCGACTCCCTTTATAGTTTTCGGGGAATCCCTCTCATCATCATAAGAGTCACCAACCTAAATAGGAGTTATCCTTAAAATATTATACACCTCTAGCTCTAGCATGCTACCACCATAGGCTTTGTTTTAGAATAGCTTTTGTTTACACAAGATATCTATGTCGTCTAAATTACTCTAAGCATTGGCATCAATCCCTTGTCTTTTATTACGTAATTTAAGAAGCCAGCTTTCCCATCCCTTTATATTAAGGGCATTTCACCCTACTTAATTATTATAAAGCTTCGAACTATCATTCGCATTCGACCTCTTACTATTGCTTAAACTATTTCATATCCTAAAAAAGTAACTTGGTGGACGTAGGCCATATGAAGGAACTTTTTTTCTCAAACTCATCCTGGCAACTCAAATGCAGGAGAACCGGCCCCTTTAGTATAGTTATAATAAGACAGGCTCATGAGAAAATCTGCTTTTGACTATGATATGATCGGGCTAAGATCTGACTTTCCTTCTGCTTCCAAGTCAACGTCAACTCCACATCCATTTTGCGCCTTCCTCGAAGGAGACTCTCCTTATCGGAATCTAACTAAGGAACCGGCTTTTGCCGAGTTAGTCTGATAATAATGTGATTCGTTTCGCCGCGTGCTTTGTTCCGATCCTATTTCATATAAGTGGGACGTCCATCTCTTTTCAACCAGAGGAGAAATTTTCTGAAAGTTATCCCACCAATTGGAACATGACTTCAATTGCTAAGTCTGCAAAGGCTGCCACTTTACTTTATTCCAATGCTTTTGTCTTATATAAGACATATGATATCACATCACATGCTAAAGTACAATTAGCTTGCCTTTGCAGGGTTAAAGGCATTGCGCTTAATAAGACCTGTGCTATAATGATATGCTATTCTAGAATTTGAATATGGATAGTTCCCTCTATCCTATTTTCTTTTTTAAGATATTGTGCCTCGGACAAGAGCCCAAGGAATGAGATTCGTTACTCCCATGTCAAGCGGCTTGCATTTCACTTAAATTTAGAGGGCACTTCGAGCAAACCTGCAATTTGATACTCTAATTGAATTCTGAAAAAAAAAAGATCCTAAACCCTCTAAAAATAGGAAAATAGAGCTAATACTGGGACGGTTTCCCTTTGTTACGGTAGAATAAGGAGATTGGTCTTTGCTTGTGCATTAAAATAAAATTTAAAACAAAGAAAGAAGGGATCCCCCTATTGGAAAAGAAGCTCGGTAAAGTGGTCTCGCATCTTTCATTTCGACCCAAAATTCCCCTTTTCGAAAGGGGGAGCTTCGCTTGGTTGGCGCAATCAAATACAAATACAGAAGACGAATACGAAGATCAGGTTGACGGTTGAAGTTGTCAGTCTTAGAAATTCCTAAGATTCCGTCGTGAGACAGCTTTCTTTTAAAATCAGTGTCGCGATGTTAATTCCGAGAAGAATGAAATTTCATGCGAAACGAAAGGGCATCTTGAAAAGCCGGTGGTGCTAAGCTAGCGTTGCTGGATTCTGACTGAACGCTTGAGAAGAATCCGGGCCAGAAGCGAGACATAGGCACGCCGTCCAAGCGAAGAACGAGCAGGACAAGACAGGATAGAGGGGTCTTTTTAAAACGGAGAGACCAACCCGGTTAGAAGCAAGAAAGTCACTTAATTCTTTTCGCAGCCAATCTCATCTATCTGATTCCACCGATTCCTATCTTTATATCTTAATTTCGTGCCACCCTTTGGGAAAAGCTCTTCTAATATAAGAAAGAGTAAAGAACGAGATTCGCAATTCTAAAAAGAAGCTCAAGATGTGAGGGTGAGTTCCTCAATTGGTTTCAAAGAGAGGCGCGGCATGAAGAGAAGAATGAGACTAATTGAACAACTGCTAGCGGTTGGAACGAGTAAGGAATGAATATAAATATGGGATATTACGAGTGAAGGGCATGTAGCAAGTCTATTTGCATGGTCTAAGGATAGGTTCGAGAATCCAGAGTCAGACTCACCTATCGGGAACCAATTACAAAGCCTTTTACTTGCCTAGGGATCTTTCAAAGCCAGTCTTTCGAGCCAAGCTCACTCAGATACTACTCCTGAGATTCCTACTGTTTACTAAGCTAAGCCCTATTATTCATTGGGCGATTCTAAAAACCTAAAAAAGTCTTTTTTAAGCCCAAAGCAAAGACGAAAGTTTAAAAATTTTTATATGAACAAGTCAATTCTATCTCTCCCACCCCTTGATAAAGTTGGCTCCCAAACGAGATCCTTTTCAAACCTATCCATAGAGTATTCGGATCGGGTACCCACCTTATATTAGCTAGTTACTTCGCGAGGACTCAAAAAGAAAATTCAAGTCAATCAGGAGTCGCAGTCGCTGGTTCATCTTCATATACATCTGGGCCGCGGGTTTCATTCTCTGAGGATCGTAGTCTCACGAAACAGTTATCCTTCTGACCTCTCTTTGCTTTTTTTTTGAGAGGATTGAAGCCCATCTTTATAATATATAATCTAGTAAAAGAAAGTATAAAAAAAGTTTGTAAATTTGATGTCAGATCTGAAGTCAACCTTAATCCGAGAGCCGGGGGGTCAATCACACCGGCGGATCTTTTACTTCGGTCTTTCTCTGGTAGCCCCCGGGTTGTTCTCATTTGTTTGGTGCTCCGGAAGATAGCCTTAAATTTCACTCACATCACTGCCTTTCTCTCTATAGGATGGATAGGAGCGGAATATCTAATTACAGGTCTTTTTCTGCCTTAATCTTGTGAATCAAAGAAGCAGCTGTACTGATTGAAGACGTTATCCGTTTTGCCTGCCTCAACTACTAAAATAAAAAGAATTCATGATTGGGCAATTTAAATGGAATTCGCTTTCTTACCCCAAAAGATTAAAGTTTGAATTCGAAGCACAAAGCAGGAGCGGAGTCTCGCTCGAATAGTTAACGTAACCCCTTGTTAAAAGAATGCACTTAGAATTTCCCATATCGTGCTATCTCGCAAGTCGTTGTCAAGGAAAAGCAACGAGATTTCGAATCTTAGCATGGAATCGCAAAACCACTCTTCGATCCCATGCTAAAAACAAAGAGGGAGCCCTGTAATATAAGTCTTCCAATCTTTCTATTTCATTCCAAGTGAGACTTATTTGTAACCACCCCAACCAAATAAAAAGATTGGCACCATGCCTTTAGGAGTAATACAAGCAATAAGCCTAGTCTACTCTCTCTTTGGAGTTTTTGGCTTGGAGAAAGAGGAAAACCTTGTGTTGTGCGGACCGGTCAAGAAGAAGATCTTGATCATCCTCAAAGACAATGCAATGTTCAAGAATGACGTTATCCTATCAGATGAGTCGAAGTCTAGTCCTGGTCCCAAAGCAAAGTTCAAGTAAGCGCCCTCGGGGGGAAGCCTTTCCTTTCAACAAGCTCCCTCCTTTCTATAGAACAAGGGATGACAAGAAAGATCGATTCCAGCTAGAACCTAGAGCTAGAACAGGAGAATGAAAATCCGACAAAAAAAGCTTACGATGATCCAAAAGGGAGCTCTCTCTTTTTCGGATCTATCTAAAATAAAGAAGAATCACAAGTCAAAGCATTTTCTGACATAGAATAAGGATATTTTTTTTGTTCAATCCCATCCTATTTGATTGGAAGGAAAGATTTTTTTTGACTGAGCAACTGGTCCCGCGAAAAGACAAGACAATCAAAAGTCGTTTTTACTCATACTTAAATAAGATAGTCACTCTTTTTGACCGAATGGACATGCTCCTCTCATGCCGCCTATAATGCTTTACACATCCTCTTTTAGTAAAGAAAGAAGGATAAGATTTTTTCAACTTAGTCTTCATCAATTGTGTGCACTTGGACTTGTAGATTTTTGCAGATGGCGATGCCAAAGTGATCGACCCTTGATTTGATTTGAGGTGTAAGAACAGTTCTTTGTTATAAAGCCCCCTACATATAGGGTAGCTCCAGCAGTTGCTGCTCATGGATATCGATCCAGGTAGGCGCAGGTTCAAAAGGAAGAGAAAGATGGAAGAAGGGCCGAGCCTTTAGCCTTAATATATATATATTAAGATTAGACTTGACTTTGCTTTGAATCTATAAAGTAGAAACTCAGAAAGAAGGGTCATGCGCTCATTTCATTTCACTCGTGTATCAGAACTGTTTTTTTAATGGGTTTTGAATGAATTTCTTTCGAGTCTCGCTCTTTCGTGGTTTGATTCCTGACCAGCTGGCTTGTGGGGTATAGAAGCCCCCCGCTGATTGATGCTCCTCTCGAAACAGCTCCTTACTTTAACCCTCATAATGAGTATAAACGAGCTCACCTCATGCGAGTAACGTCGGGCCTTTCTTTTTTTTTTTATAAGGCGCTTTGGGAAGGAATTTGATTCCGATGATTCTCTTGATCTGACTCCACTCATGCTTACCTGAAATCTTTCAACCTTGTTAAGTTTAATTCACATACAGGTCAGCACGGCAAGCAAAAGCACACTCTGCTCTAAGAGTACGATCGCGTAAGCCTATCACGGTAGACGGAGTTCGCGTGCTTTTTACTACTTAGTATGGATTTCAGTAGAATCTTTACTTTTATCACTCTAGCCAACCCAATAGGATTCGGTAAATTTAGGTCCTAACCCCCGTCTTCTCAGCCTCCTCTTTCTAAGAGACTTCCCTCGGTCGCTCGAAATTCAAAGCATAATCAATCAAAAATCATAAGTAGGATCGGCCACCTAAATGCGTCAACCGAATCTGGCTGATCTTTCAATCTTTAATTTTGTCGACGTTTTCCTTGCAAAGTCCTTTTCATCAGTAAAAAATCATCAGTAAAAGGGGCTTATCGAAGATGCACTTGACTTGAATTGTTCTTTATTCCCTCGAGGGTTTTCTTGTAAATATAAATAAAAGGACATCCTTGGCCCCAAAAAGGTCTTTATTTGAACATTAATGCTTTACGGAATGAAATGAGGGAGGGCTTAGTCCAGCCCCCCTCTCCTGTCCTTGGTCTTCTTTTTCCAGCTATAGTAAAAAATTATCACATGATGTCGAATCAAAAGCGGTGGTAATCCTATTTTAGTAAATAAAAGAGGCTTTCATCAGCCAAAGGGGGGGGTCCAAAAGAAAGGTTGACTTAAACAAGAAAAAAGCCAAAAGCCAAGTGAATAATGGTACAATCTTACTTAAGCACTTTCTTATGGGTGGGTCGGCGCCCGTGCAGAGCAAAAGAGAAGGAATCGTGGTTGGCGGGTACCTTCTTTGGTTGACTAGATGACTACGCGATCAAGCTAACCTGTCCTCTTTGAGATCCTACTACGTT
Source organism: Silene undulata (assembly GCA_036897945.1). Taxonomy (NCBI): domain Eukaryota; kingdom Viridiplantae; phylum Streptophyta; class Magnoliopsida; order Caryophyllales; family Caryophyllaceae; genus Silene; species Silene undulata. The sequence continues at coordinate 29,998 of JAYMSE010000042.1, read as the reverse complement.
AAATTTTCTCAGATTTTTTAGGGGCGAACCCTTCTCTCCCCTAGACAGGATTTGTTTCTATTTCATCTTTAAACCTCAAGTTTACCTTTCTTTTTTTTCTTCTGCTCTAGCTGTAGCTAAGCTAATAGATGCGCTGCTTGTTTCTCGTTCTTTCTCGAACCTTGAACTCAATCTAGGAACCAAGATCGTATCAATTTTGTAATGGCCGGTGCATTGTCTATCTGAACAGGTCTCTAATGAAGTGGCTTTGCTTCGTGAATGAGGCAACTTTGTCCAATAAAGTACGGGTTTCGGTAGACATAAGTAGTGTTGAAAAGGGGGCAAAGACGGGAAAGCTTTCCTAGCAATCTAGTTATAGAAAGAAAAAAAGATGCCAATTCAGGAACTGCTTTAGCAGAGCATGTAAAACTGTAAAAATCCAATCCTTTGCGGCGCTTTCGCGTACACCTTTGGTTTGGAAAGGTAAAGTCAAGAAAGAATTGTCTTGAGTTTCCGTTTCGTTCGCTAAAAAAAGAAAATTCATAGATTTAACTCGTTAATTTGTATTCTATTCTCCGATCCCCTGCAATTGGCTTCGTACCTTAGTCCCATCTCCTGTTCTTAATTTCTTTAATAAGACTCGCGTGGCTTCTCTTTTTTTTTCTAATTAGAAAGCTCACGGAAACCTGGACTTTCGTCAGCGCTTTGCCTTCACCGTGAAGCTGTGTCCGACTTATCCAGATGCAGTCGAAGCGAAGAAGGATTCTGTCTAGTGGGGGGAAGCCTTGTTTCATTTGCAGTCGAGCTCTGTCAGATCCTTTCACTGATTAAGAAGAGCTCCTCTGGCTTCTCTTCTTCTTTCATTCCTCTCTTTCTCCTTCAGCGAGGAAAGCAATCACGAGAACAAAAAAATCAATCAAAAGGTAAGTAGATAGAATACGTCAGTGGCACAGATGGCTTTGACCCGGATCCGGAGAAAGCTTTACTTCCACGAGCAAAAACTAGTTTTTTGTTCTTGCTTTATTGCTCTTCCCTTTTCCTAATAAGAAAAGAAGTTGCCGGTTTACCTTCTTTCTTATCGTCTCGGGCAGTCTAAGTGGAGTCATTTCACGATATAAACTTTTGAAGATTAAGCCAAGCCTCTATATCGCGCATGGAGCGTAGCTTCGATAGGATCTCAAGGACTTGAGACTTGTACTTCTTTCTCGAACCGGTCGGTCTCCCGAATGATCCTTTCTTTTACGAGGAGCCTTTCGACCAAAAGTAACCTGCCTGCTAACTGAACCTCTACTTCAAGAGGACTCACCCGCGGGGAATAAGCTGTCCCGATTCAGAGACTGAAACCCATTTCAGGGTTGGCCCGAAGATCTGTATCAAAGAAGGGCTTCCTCCTATAAAAAGAATCAAAATAACTGGAACCCCTGTAATTGTAATTAGAATTTCCACTTGCTTTGAAAATGGGGCTGCCAAGGACTCAACTAAACGAAAGTCAAGAAAAGAGCAAATGGCAGAGCCTTAGATTATATTAGAAGAATAGTACTTCTTTCTAATTATAAGAAGGAGTCTAAATGAGATGTTGGGGTGCTACTCACTCTTGCTTTTTCGGGGAGGATACGTATTTAAAACGTAGTCCCCTTAGAGCTAAAACCATTCTTATATTATGTGGATGTGAGGCTACTTCTCCCGCGATGGCTCACCTCCTGCTTGATCGATTAACGGCACGCCGAAGACTCATTATGCCATTTCAGCAATCTCAGCATTGAATTTTGGGCATAGAATTTCTTACCTATGAGATCAACCAAGCCGGTCTGAGGCGGAATGCCAAACGAGTCAAAGAAGAGTTGCAGAGAGTCCAAGGGCTCGCATCGCGAAGATTAAGAAAAGGAAAAAAGAAAGCAAAAGCACCCGCCGGAAAAAAAGAAGACATCCTTTCCTTTCGTCCAAGTAAAGAGTTCCTATTTTGGTGGAAATTCAATAAAGAACCTCTGAAAGGAAAGCGAGAATATTCTATAGTATAAAGTAATGACGTCAATTTAGTAATTTGTTTGGTCGGTTAGGTCAATTGGAAAGCTGTAATCGTAATTAGACCCATTTCCAACTAAACAAAGTTGGATTCGATGCCGTCCGCAGTTCCTGAGAACCGGGTGAGTCAGTAGCTGGAAAGATTGAGTTCTTATGTTTATATTATAGATATTATAGAAGAGAGATCAAACAAAACCAGCCAGGTTCAACGTGTCTACCTTATATATGATGATATGAACCTAAGCACAGCAACCAGATTACTGGCCTGTCATTTCTGGGTTTACTAGGAATCTCTGCCTTTACTTAAGTTACTCCTTGCAGGATTGTTATAACATTACGGGTCATTTTTTCCTCTAATATATTTTACTCAGTAAGGCATTACTACTTGGATAAGAACTTCTGGATCAAAGAAAGGCATAACCCTATTTGAAGCTCGGTCGCTACAATACAAGGGTCCGCCGTTTAAAAGGACCTTCTCTTGTCTAACCCACTATTATTATAGTATTAAGATCCTGCTTCCCTTCGGTTATGGGTCCGCGTCTAAGTAAAGGGATGGACGAAAACCAAATAAAAATCTAAAGCAAAGCAATAGCGGTGTGTCAATGTTCATGCGTATAAATAAAATCAAAAACAATTGAAGATTCCCTATCCATAAAAGACCTAAATTCTCTACACTTATGAGAATGATTGACCACCAGCCGTTCTTTTTTTTCTCAGTACCCGTAGGAGTCATTAACCAATATTCTCAGATAGGTTTACTAGAAAGAGGGGTCCGGGATAAAGGAGAAAGGGTCAAATTGACGCCCAAGATTTTAGGTGGAGCGAAGCGCCTTATAAAGGAAAGGCGGAAAAGAAGAGCGCTTTCATTATATTAGAAAATGTCGACATCCTATTCAAAATCAAAACACCAAATATATTTAATTCAAGGCAATAAAAGGATCCCCAACTCGATTCGCGTCTCACCTTAGTCTCTTTTAGTTTAAATAAAGTATAGTATGATCAAAGTCAAACGCAACCTCAGATGCAGACTTTTTCTTCGCAATGAATTCTTTCTGATCTTAATCTTAAAGATGAAAGTTTCGACCCTAGCTTGGAACATCCCTTTGGGCACCAACCGCTCGCCTTTCCTTCTTTCTTGACTTTCCTATAATTGAGAGAGGAACTTCTGATTGTGAGATTTGCGGTTTTCGGTCGAGCGTTAGCAATGACTAGCAGGCTTTAGACCAACGGAGGAGCAGCTTGTGAAGTGAGCTGATCTATAGAAGGGACCGCCCTCTTCCTAGGTAATCTGATTGCTTTCTTAATTCTCTACTATATTTAATTTCTTTCATGCGATCTTTCACTCGCTTAGGCCTTAGTAATGAAAAAGATGGTATTCTTTTTGATTTGAAAGTTGGGCTCTTTCTTACCTGAATTATTTTCAGCCAGATCATAGAAAAGAACTTAGCAATGTGCATTAAAATTAAAGAAAGCATGTAGGTGAACGTGCATTCTTTATTTTATACTTAGGCTATGACTTGACTCTGGCCCGTGAGTTCGAGCCTACTTGAAAGCGTTTGAATGATCTTTTAGAAATAAAACCGCCGCTTTAATAGAACTGAACAGCCCCAGTTTCAACATCTTCATCAGCCGCAGCTTCATAGAAATGCCTCTTCGCTAAAATGCCTCTGGTCCAGGACTACGGAATTTCAGGGGGTATTTACGCTTTTTATTCTCGCGAGAGAGGGCAGCCCAAGTAAATAGAATCATTCTCATCACACTGTCACTACCATCTGGATTCGATGCTTTTCTTAACCCACCTTCAGACATGTTTTCAAGATTAAGAATCCGCATCTGCCTTTAGGCCTTTCCATGAGCCCTTCGCATTCTTCCTGTCTTTTTTCGGAGCACTCCTTTATTTGATGGGTATCCCGGGGTTAGACCGCCGTGAGACAGCTTTCTTTTAAAATCAGTGTCGCGAAGCCAGCCCTTACTTATATTTATTGGATTTTCCTTTTTCGATTGATCAGCCCTCGATTGAAATCTCTCAAGCCTGGTTGAAGCATTGGCGGCGGAGGGAGAAAGGTTTCGAGAATGGTCTTTGGACGACCAACTTACTAAGGAAATAGTTGCATCCAAAACGTCTGGTAGATCAGCAAGAATTGCTGAATTGGCATCATCCGCTAAACTTCTTCATCGGGGCAGTCACTTTTCTATCTTCGATCGTAGGAATTTCCCGGATTGTATCTGCTTCGCCCGTTGAAGCTTTTTTCTCTAGTGCACTTTTCAAAGCAGTGGCATTAGAGGAGGATTGGTCAAAAGCATTCCCCAGTAAAATCTCCCCTAAAGCAGGGAAAAAGGAAGCGAGTTGGTTGATTGTTGAACGAGCGTAGCGAAGGTAGGCCGATCACGACATGCGATTGAACCACGCCCTAGCCCAAACCCGTCTTGAAATCCAGAAATAAAAAATTTCACACCAATGCACGGCTTGATTCTTATTTCTTCCACCCCTTCTTCTTCTACTTTATTTTGATTGAGCCTTTTGCTTGCTTCTTTTCTTTCTCTCACACAAGCAGAATGTGGTCAGGCGTAAGATAAGGGCGTGTCCTTCTAAAGTATAAGTAGGAATCTTGCCCTGTTTTTTTACTTGGCTTGTAAAAAAGGGAACCTTTACTACTACAGCAGGTACCGCTACGGAAACTACGGTCAAAAGAAAATCCTTGATCGCCCAAGTATAGTGTAAAGGTAGACTACTACTCTACTACTTCTGGTCGAAACGCGCGAGTGGGTTCGAAGTAGGTCAACTAAAAAGGAAAGTAATTATGTAGCCTAAGGGCTGTTGAGATACCGGCTGTTTGAGTTAGACCTTAAGACGGGTCCTGTTCTTTGAAAAGATTCCTTCTTTTAATCTTTAATTTGAAACCTTAGGCACGAACGCCTGAGATGTTGGGTGCGCATGAAGTGTCTAGCCCCTCCTCCTGCTTCTGGCTTCTCCTATATTATCTAAGTAGCTGGCTTGCTCGAAAGCAAGGAAAGAGAGAGCGCGTAGATACGGTAGCCGGCATCATAACAAGAAGAAAAAAAATGTAAGACCAAGTTTCACTACTCTCAGTAGTGGGCGGAGGAGACGTGTCAGGCGTGTCATGTCATACCTACAAATGTAAGCTGCGCGAGTAGAAGACTCGGTTAGGGCAGTTCCGGATGAACCCGACCACTAACTACCATATCGATAATCAAAGTAAGAGAAGGTTTCTCCCGAATCATCAGGAGCAGACAAAGTCAAAGTGCCAGGCTGTTAAAGCTGATTCAGCTGTGGATGTTGGTGTGGAAAGGTGGGTCCCATTAATTATATACTGGAAATCTCATACCCTTTGGACAATTCGGGACCCCGCTTTAAAGAAAGGATTAAAAGTGACAAGGTTAACAATTAACACAAGTTCGATCTGGTCAAATCTGTTTAGTGGCAGGGTAAGCTACTGTACTGGAAAGAGCTTCAGTGGGCACTTCCGAAGCAGCCGTGCCCTACTTATGAGTCTAAGAAAAGGGGGTCTCTAGCACAGTAGTATATTCTTATCAAGAATTAATTTCAGATGAGGGAGCTGTTTATGGAGTGGATGAAGCTACTTTTGCGGATGTTGTAAAAAGGAGTTCCGTTTAGAAAGAAAAAGGGGGGGGGGAAGCCTTAACTTTACTTTTCGAGGACCCTACTTTACTTTCTTTTAGAATTTTAAGGATCATCTTTCTCAGTTGAAGACGTGTCATACGTTTCAGCCGTGGCATACACACAACTAGCGGATAGCAGAACTAGGACTGAAAGAAAAAGCAAGCCCCAAAACAAAAAGAAAAGGAGATCGTCGAAGATCCAACGGGCGGAGAAGATTTCGAACAAGCCGTGCCCTACCTATGAGTCCCCAAAAACAAAGCCGAGTTATAAGAAGTTGATTCAGGGGATTCTTCCTAAACGGATGCTTTTGAAGATGCTTTTGAAGATGTTTATAGTGGAGGAAGCCTGTTCCCGGAAGTCCCTACTCTTATATTCTTAGATTCTTGTCTAACCAGGAACCATCTACCTTAACGGGGCAGAGCGGCACTTATTTTCATACTCATCATGGGCCTTAGGAGTTCACCCCCAAAGAGTGGGGCAGGTTACCCCTTTTTCAAAACAAAACATCAAGTACTGTAAAGCAGGCGGGTCATTAGATTAGGGTTGGCTTAAGACTTTATGACAGCAATCTGAATTACCAAGATTGAGATTCTAGGTCGCCTCTTAGAAGGGTCTAATTATGATTATGATTTAACAGTTATTAAAAAAAGATAGATTAGCTCAGGTTCAATGAAACTCGAGTGAGAGCGAGAGAGATTAAGAAGGATTAGATCTTTCGATAAATTTGATGTGCTTTTTGAGCTTCATTTATAGGGCAGGTCCGTGAAAGAATAGTAAAGTAAAGGTCGCACTCAGAATCGAGCACTTTCGTTCCTTCATGCATGAACCTTTCCTTAAGTAGGAAAAACCCTTTGAAAAAAGGATTGCTTCTAATTGAGTCTTCGGGCGAAGGGAAGCGAAGGATTCTCTTTTTTTTTTCAGGTCTTAGCCAACTAAAGACTCTCTTTCAAGTCAAGTTGTATAGTCCCTTGGGTCAACGAGCCAAGCTCATTAAAAGGTCTCATGGTTGCGGACCGTCCCTAGACTGCATAGATAATAAGCATCCCCTTAATTTTAATTTACGCGCTTAAGAAAGGGTGCACGTTTCAATTACACTAGCCTAGTCCGAAGCTTAGAAGGAGTAGGTTCATTATTTAGCAGCTGCTTTACCTTCTGCTTTATGGGGGAATGTTTCGCCTGTAGGTGAGAGTTCGACTGCATCATCCGATAGATCGGCAGCGGGAAAGGAAGCTATTTGAAGAGCCCACATACGTGATCGACCCACCAAGAAGGTAGATATAGAATGTAATTCTAAAACTTCCAACAAAAAGCTTGGGAGAACATACATGTCTTTGTTTAGCACACGTTTCTAGTTATGGGCGCTATGGTAAGAGATAGAACAGTGTTCCGAATCCATGGGAATCTTCTAGCTGCAGTGCCGAAAGTCACCTGTGATCCTATCCTTCTCTCTCTCCTCGGCCACTCCCTTTTTTCTTTCCTGGGTAAGAGAGTTTTCTATGTAAGTTCAACTTGACGTGAAGACTCAAAAGTAAGGTAGATGCTACGTCCCCAGTTTTAAGAATGGAGTCCGGAGCTCTGCTAATTGAGTTACGGGCAGCGGTAGTGGCGCAGCTTTAGTCTTAGATAAGCGAGTTGGATTTTTGAGTTAAATGTTCTAATGGAGCTTGTGTGATTAAAGCAAGAAGCGCAAGAGAGTCGAGGCGGGCTTGGCTTGACCGCTTTCTCCCTACCTTTGATCTGATTGAATGCTTTTGTAATTTAAGAAGGTATCATTTTACTAGAGCTAAGACCCTTAAACTCATCGTAGCCTTCGGTCAAATGCACCTACCGCACTTGGTGAAGCTCTTGCTAAGCCCTCCTTTCGCTCCAAAATTTCTTCGATGAAGTCGCTTCGTTCTCAGCTCCCATATGCTTCAAGTCTTCCAGGTAAGATTCTCTCCTTTAAGTAGTGAATCTCTATGTCTAGCGCAGTTATACTTCTGGCATACGCCTAAGGTTTTTTCAAATAAAAAAAAAAGGCTACCCGCGATTTCATTCTCTTAAACCAGCTCCTTCTTCACGGGATACTTTGAGTCTTTCGAAAGTCTACCCATATCTCTATCCCCGGGGGGCGTTTGGATGAATTCTTTCTGATGTCGGAATCGATGAGATTCCGCTTTCTGAATAAGAGATCCGATGATATGAACCCGGTAATGCCTCCCGGCGACACTTTAATTGGTGTAACCAGATCAAGAATTTATCAAATTAAACGTAGCAGCAGAGGGAGTTGGACATGAAGGATGAGGAAAGGGAGCTTGCTTTCTTACCGAGAATCCCCCGAGTTCCTTCGGTCTATTTGGTATAGTAGGATTAAGCATTTGCATCCCATCTGGCAGCAAGGGCAATTCCCCTTAGGTTAATGTAGCTATTTCAGAGCCCTTTCTAAGACTGAGACTAGAGTCAGGCTTGACCGAGCAGCAGATCCACAAGTGCACCTATCAGCCTGCCCTTCTTTTCAAAAGTTTATGCATCAATTTCAAAGTAAAGCTCTTTTTTCAGGACACTGCGAGGTGAGGACTTTTTTTCTGGGGCGAATGCCTCCTAAGTATAGGGGAAAAGCGTGAAACGCCAAAGACTCAGGTCCAAAATACGAAATAGAAAGATATTTATTTAAAGATTGTTTGAATTCTTGCCAAAGTAGGAAAGAAGTTCATCCCAAGGATCGGCTCCCAGAATTCATAGATAGATTTGACCGAACGACTCTCTTACCTATATGAGAAGCTTTCTTACCGGGGCCGGGAGATGCGTTTCTCTCTTTATGATTTGAGATTGGGTTGACAATCTTGGTCTAATCAGCAAGGAGGGTTCGGGAAGAGAGGCCGACCCAACGTAAGATCCGTACTGAGATTCCTTCGAAAGTACCAAGCAGATCCCAATCTACCGAATAATTACCGCGTTTTTTCAGAGATTACCACTTAGGTTTAGGTATCGCAGAAGAAAAAAATAAGAGGGAAAGGTTTCCAATCAAGCCGAGGGCGAGCAAGTAGAAGACGATGATGAACCCGAAGCTCTTGCTGAAGACAAAGCTTTTGGTGAGGCTTTTACAGAGGCTGGTTCAGATGCAGTCCCCGCTTTTGATCGTAGATTTGATGATGCTTCTCATGTTGGGGGAAGAGGCAGGGCAGGCCGCAGTTAAGGCAGTTCCAGATGAACCCGCCTATATAACGCACTCTCAGACCTCTAAGCCTTTACAGTCTCGGATGACGACTAGGAGTATCCGAAGTAACTCGAACGATAGCGAGAGGATATGAAATAGCTTTATACATTGAGCGCGTTCTAGCGAGATAGGGCGGCGAATTTCAGAGTCCACGAGATAACAAAAGAGGCTCTTTATAGGAGCGACCAACGAGAGAGAAGAATAGACGTACGAATACAGGGTCGAGTCAGCTTTTCCCGATGGGGGCCAACCAGTATCCTTATCGAATGCCTTTTACTTTAAGATGAATCAAGGGTCGCAGAGGCGGCAGCAGTCTCAGTGGATCTTGAAAGGGATGCAGCTTATCCTTTTGATGATAGACCGACTTATGATGTTGAGAAAGGGGCCTCATTTCCTATACACCTAAAATCTTGTACTTAGTACTTAACTTATATAAGATAATTTGGACCACCCTGCCTTGGCAGCGGTTGATGAACAATTGAATAAAAGAGAAATGAAAGGTTCAACTGTAAGAAGAGGAAGACCGGAACGAGGAAGCGGAGCCGAGCCTTCCAAAAGGGTCCAACCCAGACTTTCAAGCAAGGTACCCATCTTAACTTATAGGCACAGGATATTCAGAAAGCGAAGAGAGGTAGGGTGTATCCAACCTACAACTTTCATACCTATAATTGTCAGTCTAAGACAACGGAGTCACATAAGAAGTGTAAGACGAAGGCGCTTAAGTTGTTGAAGCAGATCCTGATGAAGAAGACACAGTAGCAGTAACGGACGAAGGACTTTTTTTCGGATACAGATTCCGCTTTTGATGTCGACGAGGCTGTTGAGGTTGAAGCGGATGATTTTTATGGTGGATACGTGGAAAGGGGCCCAAATATAAGATTTACCGAACCTTTCTCCTGACTTACAAGGCCCCACTTTAAACCCTTTGACAAGGTGAACAGTTGAGACACGTCAATTTAATCAATATCATAAAAGTGTGGGCAAAAGTACCAATTCATGCCCCGAAAAACCGGTCAGAATGCCTTTGTGGATCCTAAGGCGACAGTCCCTAAGATAGAAGTAGGATAAGTAGCTGACGAGGCTACTTCCACAATTGAAGCGAACGAAGTCAAACTTGATGAAGTTTCGGAGGAAGCTTTTGCTATCGAAGAAGCTTTTGACGAAGCATAGCTAAAGAGGTCCTATTCTATATACACAAATAATCGGGGACCCTCATCTTTACCTTTAAATAAAGAATGGGGTTTTTACATACTTCAATTGCGTTCCTACCTCTCCCGAAAGGGAAAGAGAGTTGACTGGAAGCAACCGAAGGTGTTCACAACCAAACATAAAATAACAAATGCAAATGGAAGAGCAAGTCTCAGTAAAAGCACAAAAAGAACAAGCCCCTGAACACGTACTCTCATCCCTATGACTCTCGACAGACAAAGGCGATTCATCAGAAGGGTATCGCGAGTCCGACCTACAACTTTCATAACAAGGAATCTCAGAAGAACTAGGACTGTCAGAAAAAGAAGTACATTCATCTCTTGTTGTCGACGACGAGGCATTTTCCACAATTGATGTACTATCCGGTTCATAAACATCTACAGCGTTTTCATGAGATTCAGAAGATGAGGCCAATGAAGCAAAATGCGCGGAAGGCGGCCAAAGGGAGTGCTTTTTCAGTCGCATAAGGTAAGCCGCAGGCGAGGCATAAGTAGCGGACGAAGTTGACCAGAGATAGTTATCTGGAGTAAGAAAAAAAGAAGAATTTTCTACGGGATCCTCATCAAGACGAAGCAGCAATCTCCTCACAATCGTTTGAAGTGGCAGTCGAATACGCAAGCGCGATTTAGTCTAAGAAGGAGAAGGGGGAAGAAGCTTATTTTCCTTGAACCATTAGACCTTTCCGGAAAAAAGCACGTATCGAAGCGGCAGATGTCTGTCAAAGGGGGCTTTAGATTGAAGCTTACTTTCGAAAGGAGCTTGAATAGAGGGATGGGTTGGGATGCGGAGAGTCTTTACTGACGCTCGATCCTTTATCCAACTCTTTCTATATATCTGGACTTCCAAATGAGGCTCATGAAGACAAAGATCCAACGGGGAAAGTATATGCAATAGGGAATTTCCTACCGCTAGTTCTATGCGTCCTTGTCCTGTCTTTTTAGTTTTAAGTAAAGTAGCATTCAATTCAACAAAGGACTTACTGGACGGATGACTCTTATCCTATGGTATCGTATTGACTTACCTCACGAGATTCAAATGAAAATCAAAAGCGACTCGTCTTCTACAATGAGGTCTCTACAAAATGCGAGCTGAGCTCTGATTTTTAAAATAAATGCAGAGAAGGGTGGTAGAACTCTACTATTTCCAATAAGAGCGGAAAGGCGGTCATAGTGCACAGGTTCGATTAATGGCTAAGCTTGTGAGCATTTAAGAGTGCCTCTTTTAAAGTGAAGGGGCAAAAGGGTAATTGGGCCAATAGTTAGTGGTTTCCAATAAATAAAATATATGGCAGGTATTTTTATCTTATTATTAAGGAAGTCTCTTTGCTTCACGGACGTGCCTCGGCGAAGAATCAAAGCCTCGACCCGCTTTCTTTAGACTCTTTTCTAAAAGATCTACGCCCGATTCTTGATGGACCAATCTTAACTTTCTCCCGAAGCATAAGAGGATTAAGCAGAGTCAGATCAAGTTTTTGATGATGGTGGGGGATAAATATTAAAAGGTATCTTCCTTTCTCGAGGACCTGTAACTACTTATACTTCGACAGCTGCTACTTGGAAATTGGACCCCAGCAAGGAAGGTAAGTGAGGCTGGCTTAACCGTACAGAAGAGTGGAGCCCATATTATATTATTATAAAGTAAGAAGCATCCCTGCTACTGAGACTGGCGTATCAGATCTCGATCATATTTATGACTTTCAAAAGAGGTAGTCTCTGAACTCTCATACTAAGAAAAGAAAGTCAAAGAAAAAAAGCTAATGCTGTCGACGAAGCTTTTGCAGCTCTTTATGATGGTATGGGATATACAGGTGTAACTAAGAATACCCATAAATAGTAATCTTTAGGGAACCCGATTCTACTGATAGCAAGGATCAATCAACAGGGTTGAAAGATTTGAATTCTCAGATAGATCCCTTTCGTCACCTGTTTCTGATCTGTAACAAGAAAGAGGAGCCCTTTAATTTTAATTATAGGCGCCGGGGAATCAAAAAGATGCACGCGGCAGTTGCGGGTGAATAAGAAGATGGAGTCGATTCAGTCCCCGTCGTCGAAAAAGAAGAAGGAGCAGACGTGCTAGACTTTTCCCTATCACTGCCATACCTAAAACTTTCGAGTCTATACTTTTCAGTCTAAGAAAGGGGAGTTTCAGTCTCAGTCGATGAAACTGTTGAGGGGCCAATCAAGCATATTTAGATGTGGATGTCTCCGGTTTTTATGGAGTTAATGCTGGACCAGCTGTTGGAGATGTGTTTTTTTTTGATGGTGGTGTTGGAAAGATCTTTTTTCTTAGTTACTATAAATCTGACTTTGATTAACTTGGGACCTGCCCTTGCCTTGGCATCGCTTAAGTACTAAGATATCCACGCAGTCGAGGCATAAGTCTTGTGTCTGCCCTCTAAGTCCTTGCAAAGTAAGTGGATCAAGACGCAGCTTTGTTCAAAAGAATCTAAATTTCCATCCAAATCTCAAAAGGGAAAGCCCTTATATTATAATATAGTCAGTTTTAACTTTCTTTTCCACTGTAGCTCTGTTGAACTGGCTATTCCACAATAGCCTAAAGAATAAGACGAATAATAGGAGGCATTTGCCGAAGCATGCATGTCTTTACAGAGGAGGGTTAAGGTATAGTTGATTGAGATTGAAGCCTACATACGTCAGATCGAGTCGAAGAGAGTTTTTTCATGTTAGAATTTATAAGCTAGGCTCTTGAACAAATTTAGAATCACTAGAAGAATTAGTCGATGCGTCATACGCGGCATCCGCTCTATCCACGCCATCCAAAGGATCCATCTCTGGCTCTGGCTTAAGTAAAAGCTTATCCGATGGTCCTTTGCTGAGGTGGGCGACGGGAGAACAAAAGACTCTTCGGCTTACTTTGATGCCGCGGGGGCAGCTGCCGTTGTCCATAAGGTTCTATTCATCCCAGTTGGCTCCCAAACGAGTCCATTTTAATGTTTATTTATAAAGAAAAATATTACTTTATAATTAGATCGGAAGTAACTCAAGCAGGTCGAAATACCTATCTTATCTTATAATATAAGTAATAAGGAAGCTCTCCTTAATTATCAGGAGTCAGAAGCTAGTAGCTGATATAAGCCAAAGCCCACTTGCAGTCGTGATATGATAGATAAACCCGCGTGTGCTCTCTCTTCACTTTTAGGATGAAGCATTAAGAAGATAAAAGAAGGATTAGTCAGACAAGAGTCTCATTCCCTGCTATCGACAGAAAAGGGATATCAGCCACGGTAGATAGATGAAAGAAAGAACATTTTTGGACCTATTACGTGTAGGGAGCTCCCCGTATTATACAATAAAGCAAGGGCATCCATCAGGTATAATTAAATTTCGTATGAAAAAACTTCCAGGATTGGCACTCAAATTCGTTTTAGTATACTAGGGTTCGATTGAGCCTTGCTGAGATGGACAACGATATCAAAAAAATTATCCTGAAGAGAAAGGGACCGGCCGAGTGGAGTAGATGTCCGGTATTGGGTTAGATAGGGGGGTTTGTGAAAGAACTTGATCGATAGGGAAAGGATCCGAAAGGGGGTCCGCTGGGAGAGGCGAGAGGCAAACTACCTATCATAACAGACCAACGGGAGGTCGTATAGATTAGGAATCCTAATATGTATTTACAAGCACTCAGTTCTAACTGTTCTCGTTCCCAATATTGGTAATTTGGTACCACTCACCCGAAGGTAGGGCTTGAAGGGAGAAGGTGGGAAAAGGCTTCTGAGTATACCTCGCTTGGAGCTGTGCTAGACGATCAAGGATGATCGATCGTCCGTAAATCTTTAAATACACGTCGACGACAGGCTTTTCGTCTTTCCAATTGATGCTTGAGTGGAAGCAGTTGCTTCATTTTGCATGTATCTCAGAATCGGGGAACCGCGGAAGACCGAGATAGCTGATGATTCTACCTTTCTCGAGACCTTTAATTACTTAAATTAATAGATAGGGCTGGGCCGAACCGGAAGAAAGAGCATGTGCTCGACCGGCTGATAGATCTAATTGTTGTAGTATAAAGATCTCCTTTTTTTCTGAGATCGGGAGGTCTTATGCTTCTTATGCTAATGCTAAAGGGGCTCTGCCTATGGATCTTTATTCCGGTTGTGACTCTACTTAACTTATCGCTTATAGTCTGAGGCTAAGGAGCAGGGCCCCTCGGTTGGCTCTTTTTGACGCGTGAACTATTCTCTGATGGAGCAGCCGCAGTTTATGCATTTGATGGGGGAGGCCTCCTTCCTGATCCAAAGACCTGAGCCGGATGCGGCTGCATTCGATAAAGAAGAAGTTTCTGAAAAAAAGACCCTTTAAAGAGATTATAATATTAGGGCGATGAAGGTCTTAAAGTCCTAGTTGAGTTCAGAAGGCGTCTATTCTATATGCTTTTTTAAGCTCAAAAGCCCTTCTTACTTCTCCGGATAGGCCTGAATCATGCTTACTTTACCATAACTTTGGCCTCAAGCCAGCCGCTCGTCAAGGTAAGAACAAAGTCCATCTTCATTCATCAAGTAAAGCAAAGCTTCCTTACTAAACCTATCCGATTAGGGATCCGTTGAGATGCCTTCCTATCTATTTTTTTATATTTTAAGAAAACGTTCTCGATAAAGAATTCCTGTTGCGCTTCAGTTCTTCCATACCAACTTAGCGGACCGGCTACGTTCTTGATATAACTACCGGTAGACCATAGGTTGGGCCAACCCTTTCCTTTACTTTGCTTTACTTTCGTACAAGGGTGGGAATCTCTTAGGTTTTTCCCACCCCTTTAGTGTTATCTAAAGAGGCGCGTGGAATCAGATTCTCCATTTCCGCTACGTCCGGCCCAGGCGGTTTCTTTTGTGGAGATTGATGAAAAAACTAAAGATTAATCGCCTTTTTCTTGAAGTGAGATATTTTGTAGAAGCTCTAACATTATTCTTTTCATCAAAAATATATCTTCTTGCGTCCCTGTCAACAAGTTATTCAGATTGACTGCTCATTCTACAGCAAAAGCTGAGTTTGATCCCGCTATTACTGAAGCTTAAGGCAGGAAACAACCCAGCGCCATTGATTCATATCATACTTTTCATTCGCCAACAGCGCTTACTCCTTTCATTCGAGCCCGATGTAGCTCTACCCGAGTCCATACCTAAATATATAGGCTGTGATTCTTAGACTTAAAGAAAAAAGTAAAAAGTACGAGCATGCCTAAGCTCCTACCATCCGGGAAGGCTTCTTTTCCCCCGCCACTTCGCTACCTTTCTTTGTTACGTAATTTGTCAATCAAGGAAGATGCCTTTACTTACTGTAATGAATGAATTTCGAGGATATCAGTTTAGAATGGATCTCTGGGCTATCGGCAAGGAGTTTTCATCCGTACAAAAGAGGATCTATCAGTTCACAATTTCTTGAATTAAAGAACGGGGCCTTACTTATTTAAGGCGTACATTACAAGCATTATCTTAAGCCCAGGGTCTTCTCGGTACATGTGAAGCTCTAAAAAACCGATCTACTTAAAGATTAAATACGAGTAGAAAACCTCAAATGAAAAAGAAGCCATTAGGCGGGCGGCAGGGTTCCCGTGAAATTTTTTCTATAGAATGAATCAATCAAGTCTAGTAGTCGAAGCCTTTGTCTCTTAAGAAGCTAACAATAGGGGTCAGAGTCTTTCTTTCGAGAGTGCTCAATGTTTTGATCTATAGGCCGTGTGCCCCTTTCATTATTTAGCATAGCAAAAGGGTTGCTCTTTCTATTAATGGGCGGGGTAAACATTGGACTTTGCCGTTGGAACGAGCGTAGGGTCATCAGCGGGCTAAGTAAACAAATCCATTGCCGAAGAAAGCATACAACGGGAATCGTGAACGAGTAGATAGTACGTTTGATTGGTTGGCTAGATGGTTGCATGGTCTAATCGGTCAGTAACTCCAGCTACTGAGTTCTCCTATTGGGCAGGGCAGGCAGTCTTTCCCAACGACATGATCAGTCAAATGGCGCCTATCCTTCCTTGTTGAGGTAAATTCCATCGAAAAAGGGGAAGGAAGTGTCCGACTGTTCCAAGGCAAAGCGATATTCTATACCTTCTTCGGTGCATTATTCAGCAAAATCTCAATCCTTCTCAATTGACGCTTCTTCCGAGAAAAATCCTGGATTTGACATCTCGGTATCTATAGGTAAAGAGTACTCATCGGCTCAGCTCACTAGTTTGCTAGCACCTTTGCTTCCTACATGCGTACATGAAGGGAGTCCCATTATTAACATTGAAATTTAAGAAATAAAGGGGGCTCAAGCACTAGCGAATAGGGATAAAATGTGAGTTGCTCAAGACATTACTACACAATTTCATTCTATAACTTTTTTTTCTTGGAAAAGAAGGAGCTTATACCTCCGTAACGTTATGACACACCCTTGAACACGGATTAATGTGGCTCACCTTTAAACTTTGGTACAAAACTGGAGAGTCTAACTATATTTCTAGGCGCAAACTCGCTATATTACTCTTCTCAAATGAAAAAACTCCTCTGCCCTAGACGGCGGTCTTACTAGAACGATTAGCAAAGGAAAGATCACACTTCTCAATCTGTAAACTAAAGGCACGCGCCCTGCCTTTAATATTGCCACTCGCAGGCACACTGCATACGTCCCCACCTAAAAAGGGAAAAGACTTGCTCGAGAAATTCATCGCTACAAACAAAAACTTACCCAAGGGCTCTTTCCTAATATAAGAAGCGCAGGAGCAGGAGCGGGTACCTCCATTAAGGAATTTTATCTTCTATCCTTAATGCTTTGAGGAATGAAAGACTAGACAAAGGATTCTTCCCTCCACGCCCAACTAACTCTAGGTCCAAAACACCCTTTTCGAATCTCGGATCGCCCTAAATAATACCTGAGATAAAAGCGTTTCGTTTGCAGACAAAGGAAGTTCTTGTGTCTCTTTCCGTCTTTACGTTTTAGGATCCATTTCCTATTGTCCGGTAGAGAAGGGCTCTCGTTATTGGGGAACCTAGACTCTTTATTCTTTTATTATTGAAGCTTGGTTCACTTGAGCCCATTCCTTTATCATCTGATTGAATTGTCCGATCTTGTTGATGAATGCCATCTCTCTTTCTGTGCACACCCACTCTTATTGCGTAATGCCGCTCTTTACCGCTCCTAAGACTTCGACTCATCAAAAAGATTTTTTTTTACCGGTATAATAAAGAATCAATGTAGTGGCTCTTAGTGATATGTGTGTCGTCGTACATGGCTTATTGATTGATACGGATACAGGCAAGAGGTGCGGCTTTCAATCATGTTACGGGGGACCAGAGTCTAAATCAATTAGTAGTAAAGATCAGAAGGAGCTTGACCAACAAAGTCAGGGTCGTAGTGGGCTAAGTTATCCTTTTTTTTTTCTTTCTTGTATTGCTAAGTAGTACAGTTTATTACAAAATTGGACGGATAGGATCAGAAGGAGCTCAACTAGACTACATAGGATCGGGGAAGACGTTCCAACCAATGTGTATGTAATTCTAATAATTTTTTTGCATAACAAAAGAGAGTGCTTGTTTGTCTACTAAGAGCTTCCCCAATCTTTACCTTCCGAGGGAGTGAGAAAATACTTTTATATACTTTAAAAAGGTAAATGCCATTCCTTCTTATTAGTAAGTCTCTTTTTATTAGTTAACTTTGTTTCATCTCGCACACAAGTGGATCCTTCTGTGGGCGAAAGGCACCAATAAAGAATATATATAAGAATTGAGTATAAAATAAGTTTAATTCCCACATTCAAAGGAAGCAAAGCCGGAACGTGACATCAAGAACTGGAGACGTTTGTACTTGTACTAAGAAGTTGAGAAGCGAAATACAGGAAGGAAGAGGGCTATTTATAGCATCCAGAGTTAGACAGGGACGATCCCTGGTATCTACTAGTATAGTACGGGCGAATAGGCAGACGACTAAGAATAAGAAGCCCAAGCATTTCCACAATGAAAATTTGACTCTCTATCCTACCCAATGTAAGCTAAAGCTCCGAAGCAACGAAAGCGGGTCGAAGCTTCTCTTTCGCCATGGCCTAAGATCACAATCAACCAAGGGTTTTCTGACTCTATCCTATATAAGATAAGACAAGAACCTTACTTTCTTTTTAAGGGGCACAATTGTGGGAAACTTCTTCTATACGAGTCTGAATAAGCCGAATCGCACAGGGACATCACATCATTCTTGTCATCATAGCGCTGTGGACCAACAGTAAAGGGATCCAACTGCAGTAGAATAAGGAAGGATGCGTGGGTCATGGTACGCCTTAATAAGACAGTTTCCATGACACGCTCGGGAAAAGGACGAGTCCTCATGAGCTAAACGTAGTCAGGTGCCCTTTTTCTTTGTAGAAAGCCCGAGAACGTACCCACTCTAGGGTCAATATAAGCTGAGGGGATGAAAAAGCAGTTTTATTCCTAAAGTAGGGGTTTGCTACTAAAATTTTGGAATAAGAAAGAGGCGGGTATGAAGGCAAGGTAAGGAAGTCAGGTTCCTCCTCTCCTTCTTCAATGTCTTTAGGAGAGGCAGTCAGTAAGCCCCGCTTTCCTTTCTTTATTGGCTTTGTATGTAATTTCCTTGTCCGAGACAGCCAAAAGTACTAGTTTTACTTTTCCCGGAGTGCTTAAAATCTGATCGAGTAGATTAAGCTTGATACTATATCTAGTAAAGCGGGTAGGAAAAAGACGGATAAGTCCATTCCCCAACCGAAGAAGCAGAGGATATTTGGTTGATCGGAGTAGAACTCATAGTTATGGATGATGTCGTAGGATAACCGGGCGTTAGCGTTTACGGGGATTTTGAATTCAATGACAGCTCTGACTCTAAGTATTTGGCTGAATCCGTCCTTTACTCCACCTTGGCTTGGTAACCCTGTTGGCCCTTATTAAGTCTAAATAAGGATGGCGATGATTCCTTTACTGGTAACGAAGAAGAAAGTTAGGCTCTCCCCCACTGTATTGTGAGATATCGTTGATATTATTTCATTTTGGTCAGTTAAGGTGTCCTGCCTATATATCTATCTTTTATAGTCATATGATTAGATTCCCCTTTTAGTCGTGATATCCGTAACATAACGAAGGCGTCCCTTATACTACTTTATTCGGTGGGAGGAAAAGAATTCCTTTCTTTCTACTTGTCCCTTAGTAAACCTTGTCTGTATTTATAATATAACTAGAGCGTTATTCCATTCCCTACTAACTACGCCTTTACTTAAAGAAGAGTGCTCCATTCAAACCAAATTCTACTAACCAATTATAGCCTCGTCTATCTTACTACCTAGCTAGCTACTAAGCATCCATACAATAAGAGAGGCCCATCGCATCGACTAATCCCTTTGTTATGAGCCGTACTTCCTTGAGGTTGGAGGTGCTGCCTATCAATTAGCCTCTTGTATTACTATCTTGCTTACTTACTACTGAGTCTATCTATAAGGAGAGGAGCATACCTGTCAGAAGAGGCATTTCTTGCTGCCCAACATTACCCAATGCGAGCAGTACCTTTTTAAATGACAATTACTCTTATTTAATTTATGATTTATGAGCAAGGACCTCTATACTTTGCTTAACCGTGGCTTAGTCAGTCCTAGGATGATTTTCTACCTCCGAAGAAAAAAGTAAAAGAGGTTGGAGCCAGCCAAGATACCTAAGGTTAGTTGGACTTTTCTCAACCGAAGCACACATGCTTGCTTACTTGATTAATCCCGAAATAGCCTCTTATATTACTTCTGTTATTTCTTCATGTAATGAAGCATGACGCAAAAGATACAATTATATATCCCTTTCTTATATATGAAATGAAGAAGTCAACTTCGTAGATTGCGCGATCTTCTTTGCCTCAAAACCTTTTTTAATATGATTGCGCTTTTCCATGGGGATAAGCTGGTCAGGTCACTCACTTTGTAAGGGCAGGAAAGAGCTACTTCACTTGCGTTGGTATACCAATGTTTGAAGGCAGGGCCCTTTATTCGTATAATGTGGTTACTTCCTTTTATGAAAGCCGTAATATAGCATTAAGATACAATTGGGGATCGCGGGCTTATCCTGTAAGTAGAGAAGCTTCTCTTTGTTGAAAATGGAGTAGTATCCCTGTAGAGCCCAGAAAAGATTGCTCCTAGAATAGAAAGGGTTACTCATAGAGAAAACTGTTACGATGGGAAGTTCTTTAATAAGAAGCTTACCTACTCGCCAAGACTACATATAGCTGCTCTATGTCTGAGTAAGCATCTCAAAGTCCAACAAGACAAGAAAGAGTAGTCAACTTGAAACGTAGATAGGACGTATTATACTTATACTCCTTATTTAAAGCGCTTTTTCCTTAATCAGATTAAAAGAAGACGCATCCTACACAAGAGTGAACGTGAACACAGTTACCGCATCAGGTGGTTCAACAACTACCATATTATATTGTCCTATCTATTTGATTAGCATCTCCTAGTCTTCAAACCATGTTAGCTTAATAAGAAAGAGTTGCTCGTTCTATAAATCCACGGGTGGGTCCCATCCTTCTAAATTTAGAAGTGAGATTGTAAAGGCGTTGGAATGCCCCAGGTAGAATAGAAGAATACAATTAGTACTCGCCTACAGACAGCGAAGATCGAACCGATACAATAGGCTACGTCGTTATTTTTAGTAGTAATTGTTAAGGATAGGTGGATCGTAAGAAGCTCTAGCAGAATATGGAGAATACGAGAGTGCACTACTACATAAGCTGCTGCCACGCCTGCGTCTTCTGCCTTTTATTTCTACTACCGTTGCCCTCTTATAGAAGGCTTACTGATAACACATCTACAATGCTACTTATATCCTAAGCACAGCAACTATATCACCCGCTGCTACCTACTGCTAGTCTCTTACTTATGGGCGGCTCTCTCTTACTTTCAGATGCGTCCTTCTTATACTACAGGGCAGATGTCTATCTGTTTTTCCTTGCAAAGTGCTTATTTCGAAGCCTCCCATACGGATAAGAAGGAACAAAAAAATGACGAAAGATTAAGAACTCCCGGTTTACACCTTCCTTTTTGGACTACTTACTTTAGGGTATACATAGACTAAGACTTTAGATAATGGCAGCCATAGCTATGAGATTGTTCCAAAAAAGAATAGTTGACCAGATTATGCCTTACTTATAGACATATCCAAGGCAAATAGAAATGCTTTCGCGTAAAAGCACAGGGAAGGTCTCGCACACGGTGATATTATAAGATGAACAATTCATTAAACACTTCATTTCCAACGAGAACAGGAAAGTGAGTTCTTCATTTTATCTTATAAGATAGTTGAGCTACTAATTAATTTATATAGGAGAAGAAAGCTATACACAAGAAAAAATAAATCCGTTTTACGCCAACGAGAGGGGAAGTTTGGTATGCTACTAGCTAGGAAAAAATCTACTACTGGTGTTCAGGATAGAGCTTCTAGTTACTAGCGTTACAGATACAGAATAGGAGGTATATGGTAGTTACCGGCAGGTACAGCCCAAGCTAACTTTACAAGCAGGAAAAAGTAATCCCCTGTGTCAACCGATCATCCGGCGGATGCATATATAGTTATAACTGTTTTTATGAGCTCTCCTCAGGACAATATGTAATGCAATTCATATCTATTCAACGTTTGCACGTATATTTGGTATTTATCTGTATCAGGCCCTTTTTACAGAGTCGTAGCAGAGAGTGCCTTTTCATGGTAAATCCATGCGGTGAATCTTAGAGTGAATGCCCGTGATCCTCTTATTAGATAAGGAAGCCCTACGTATCCATGCTTTTACTTTTTAGGAGGTGCCTAGGGTTGGTTTGACACCAAATCTGCCATCAAGGGGCGTGTTCAATCAATACTGCTAACAAGGCACATCTGCCCCCGGGTAACCCTTTGTAGTTTAAAAAGAAGTGAAGTCAAGACCAGTAAGGGTTGCTCGGGATGCTGCTTTCCAACCAAAATGGAAAGCTGACCCTCTCTTCTTATAAAAAACCAGGATTTGCTACTGGCCGGTCCCATAAGGAGCCTCATTCTCCGTCTTCGACTGGGACGCCTTTTTCTATCTTATCGGATAGTAAAGATCGATCAGGCGCATAAAGAAATGTTTACACTGTTCCGCCTATCCCTTTTCTATCTGATGTATGAGATGCCAAAAGATATCTATTAGTTTAAGTAAAGTATACACATACATGCATGAAAGAGGGTCCCACACCTATTAATACCAGAAGTAAAGCACGACCACATCGACCAGCAGTCTCAGAAGCACACCTGTGATCCATTACCCGTCCTCCAATGCCTTATAACTAGAAGCTTTCTGGGCCGCCACAAGTGCGAACATGAGCACTAGCATAAGAATTTTAATGGGCTAGAGCATTCTCAGTTTCGGGAACATATACATGGGCAGCAGCAGTAGGTGCTATATAAACAACAAGTGCTTATCGAGCTTCCATATTTTAACGTCTTTATCCGGACACAACATCTATTGCGTGAATAGCTTAGAACAAAGATATTCCTATTCATAAAAGATAGAGCTTTATAGTCCGTTGTGTCTTCGAGCCCCCTTTCTACAACTGCTCTTTACGGAAGTAGCTCAGGTATAGGGCTAGGTCTTCCTGATGATCTGATCCTCCATGCATGACACCTAGGAATAAGAGGTAAGTAGCAAGGGCGGCAGAAGGAATCGACGTAGCTGGGGCTTGTGTTGTGGCAACCTCCTCTTTAATGTTAATGGGAAAGGTTAGCGTCTTTCTCTTACTATGAAGACGTATTTGAATCTTACGATGTACCAAGAGGTTCGTTCCTACTGACACCGCTTCTACTGACGCTGCATCCTACCTATCCTGGGTTGTAAGTGAGGGGCGCCCTAATATCCTGTATATCCACTATTAGAGGAAGTCCATCCTACATCAGCAACTGTATCACCGCGATCCGCCGATCTTTCCGCTGGCTTTGGATACGTCGCTTTCAAGACACTTATTTTATTTATGGGCCAGTCCCGGGGTTAGAGTGTCTTGACAGTTGCTTGTAGGACAGGGATAGAGAAGAGAGGATAATTTTAATCTTTATAAGACTATGCTTTCGGGTCAGGACCAACAGCAAAGCTTATTATGTTACCTATGTCCAATGCAATTGCAATCTTTATTTTTTTAGGGTTGGCGCCTTACCTTACTCCTTACTAGAAATCTGAAACCTTGAGTCTAGTCTTTCCGGAGACTAGTATCTAACCCAAGTCCTGTCCTTCTGATATGCATTATGTCGCTTTTGTAATGATGAGCTTACCCAGCTCTGGGGATTAATTCTCGTCCAAACCAGCTCCGCTTCCTCTGCTTCGTCAACAAACTAGCTACTTCGGTTCATTCTTCCTCGCACTAATGTTCGAGCTGTAAACAGCCTCTCCCTAAAGTCAAGTCCTAGCTCTTCCAGAACGAAACTAATACGGCGGGCGGCATAAAGAAGTTCTTTGTGCTGCATGCAGTATAGCCCCGTGATTCTCACCAGCTTAAGCTGCTTATTCATTACCAACAAAAAGTTTGTACCATTTTTTAATCTTACTTTTTGAGGTTCTTTCTCATAAATAAAGGCTAATATCCCCTGTGATTGAAAGGAATTCAATTTGACCATAATATTAAGTAGACTCATAAAATACTAAATCAATGTAGGGGAAAGCGAGACACGTGTGGCTGGGAAAATCTTTTCCCATAAAGCCAGGGCTGCCATTTCCTCCGAACAGCGGCAAAACCGCCTTTTGAGATTCAATCCCTTCTGAAAGACAGGGAAAGATATATAAAGTCTGATGCAGTTTTCATCTCACGAAATACAACTCTCAAACCGTGTTTTGAAGGTATTTAAAATCTTCATACACATAGAGAAGTGGTACCCGCGAGAAGTGGTACCTGCCGCTCTTGCTTTGTTCACCGCGCTCCTGAGGCGCCTCCATCCTATAGCCCCCTTTTTCCGCTCATTTTTTCGGCAACTTCACTCGTTCATTCTTTTGCCCGTTCATTACAACAAACTTTTAACAGAACAAAGGAAGGGGCGTATTATGGGTTGGCAAATAGATAATGAAATGATTCGACCAATGGAAGTGCAACTCTGGATCTATATCTGGAAAGACTTAGCATGAATGGAAGAGGAAATTTAATGTGAAAAAGGAGACGATACCGCTCCCCTTAAGAGTCGAGCCTCTTCCAGACGGTGAATTTCGCTGTCTTTAGCTTAGAAGTTCTCATTTAAACCTATCATTTAAAATCATAGAAAAGTGGGACTTCCTCCTCTTGGAACGCGTAGGATGTGAATGAGCGAGCGGACTGACTGGATGGCTCGGTTGACCAGGCGGATATAAAGCTTAGGCTCGACAGGGGTACTACTCTATTCTTAATGTGAATTCTGTTTTTAACATCTTAACAACGGCGTGAAGCAGCTCACCTACCTTGAAGTAAAAAAGGCCTCAGATCCCTAGTCTATCAATGCTATTATCAATGAACATAACATAAGGGCGTTGAAGTCGCTCTTTACCGTCTCCAAAGTAAGTGACCCGGCAAGCTCTTATTATCCCTACTTTCCTAAACTTATAGGAAAAGTACTAAATCATATTGAATAATGAGACTTTTTCGCATCCACGGTGAACAATTTGAAAAAGAGTCCATGATTGCTAAGTGTCTAAAATTTCTTTTATTTATATACAGGTAGGGGGGGGGGTGGTTTCGGGATGAGATAGCTCTTAGATAAAAAGATAACAAAGATAGATTCTTCTTGCTTATTCTACATGCGCGGCTTCCTATATAGTGGTAGTTGGTTGGGTGATGGCAGTTGGAAGCTGCTAGTTAGCAAGTTTGCGGAGAAGAACGTGAAATAAGGGAAGCAAGTTAGGTCTGATAACTTACTTATTTATACTTACCGCTTTCTTCTTTAAATTTCAGCATTTGCTTCAATTGGGATCTTTTCAACACCTCCGGCTCTGGGGAGTCCTTGTGTATAACCGCGAATCAACCTCACTTGCTACCCTTGCTCAAGAAAGTCTCTCTATTTAGGAGAATTCCGCCTTTCGTACTCGATTAAAGTAAGCGTAGTCGGCTAAGATCGGTAAATCACCTTCTAAGATTGGTCTTTCTATTCTGAAACAAGTCTTTTTTTTCCTACATAGGGAGTATAGAAGACCGCATTCCTACTCCTACAAGAGCTCGTTCATCGCCGAGGGACGTTACACCTTATTCCTTTGCAACTGGCACAAGCGTGAAGGACATAAAAACAAGATGGACCTAAAGAAAGCTAGCTACTCTGATCTTCCGAAACTGGAAACTCTTCTTATCTTAGAAACAATATTGGCTGTTGACTTTCTTACTTATTAGGAAAGAGAAGGCGCTTATTCGGCCTATATAGCCTAGCCGAACCTATTTGAGTTAAAGGCCTTTTTACTTGCATATAAATAAGTAGCATCCTATTTTAAAAATTTATTATCATAATTAAGGGAAGAAGTGAAGTAAAGTAAGGAAGTCTTCCTGTTCCACCCCACTACAGTTAGGATAGGAAAGCAGCGGCGGTTGCCTTGCTTGGATGATACCGTTCCATTGATTGGCAAGGCGGGCGTTGCACAGGATGAACCCCACTTACCCAAGAAAGACCACGCTTCTAGATTGGCCAGACGGACCACACACTATCGTTTCACTAAAATTCTTTGACTAAATTCTCCGCTTTCTCTCATATTCATAGGCTCGATCAGCCATGAGTCCCAGCTCGGTTCGAGAGGGAGGACAGATCAGATTATAGCAGCGCGCTTTAACCAATATAACATAACGACTTCAGCAATTTACACACTTGATTTGGTCCTTGTGCTTGAAAACCATGAGGATAGACTTCCTCGCGTGAAGGAATGCATTCGTAAGATCCAATTTATCAACGAGCAATCCCTTTGCTACAGCTACATCCGAAACTATAACAGATTCAATTGATGATACGTCTACTACGCCCGGACCAAATGGACCATTCAACCTCATCATGATAACCCTTCCTTTACCTGCTTATGAAAACATCCCTATTATATAATTAGAACACAAAACGGTTCCACAGGAAGATGCGTATGATACAGTTGAATTCGAAGAGCAAGCTTAAGCTGATCCAAGATCAAAATGAAGAAAAAGGATCTATTCCAAAACAACCACAAGTCAAAGAATTTTATGACGAAGTTTAATCTTTTTCGGCTCTTGCTTTTGATACTTGTTGAGAAAAAACCTCCCCCGAGATTGCGCACCTTTTCATAATATCGATGTGAGAGCATCTCTTTCTTTAATGAGCCCTACTCTTATAAGCCGAGCCCTACCCCTGTATAGATGGATCAAATTCATAGAATCATTCTCAGTGGACACGGAATTCCCCACTCAGAGAAGCGAGCAGGAAGTCCGTCTACTTCCAATGCCAGCGCAGAGTTCGGCTTGATCTTACCAAGTTACTATTCATAGTCAAGAGCCTTAATATCAAAGAATCTCGTAAACCGAAGCCAAAGTTGCTCTGATTAACTTTTATTTTTAAAAGGATTGGGGTCGGGGAGGGCAAGTCCTTATTGAAATCGAATCCATCGCTTCGTTTGGGCTTGTCTAATATAATATAAGAAGGGGAGGGGGGTGCTTCGCTCAGGAGGCAGGTGAGGGTCCGAAAGAGCTCGACCAACGAGAACGGGACGGCTGTTTTGGCAGAAGTTTTTTAGTTCAATTGAGATAAGAACAAGATAAAGGGCGCTAAGAAAGGGTCCTTGGCCTATGGGCGCCTATACAGACTAATCGCGGAAAAGACGGGACTTGCTTCCTATTCTAATTAAAATACAAGAGAGAAAGTCTTTTTTAATAAGTGCTGCGTACAATTCTTTTTTCCGGCCCTCCCCTTACTTTGCTCAAGATATGCGAAGATTTCATACCCTCTTGGGTTGCCTCCTCCTACCTAGTAGAGCCCGCTTTCGGGCCCTATCTATACCCCCTGATCCTTGATCATACATAGAATACCACAATTTATGGATGGATGGTTAAAGGGTTGAGCTTGATTTATCTCAAATGAGATGTGAAAGAAAGTGAACTTATCTTTTAAGTATCCGTTGAAAGCAAAGGGGGCACATTTGATAGAAGCCGCAGCTTCGTGAATACATTGAGAGCTTTCCTCACCTTTTTACTTCCTCCGCCTAAAAGGAAATCAAAGAATGAAGCGCTATAGCCGTATCTTCTTCAACAACTTCATTATGCATAGGATAAACGTCCCTTTCTTAGGCCCTTTGTCTCAGACTAAATAAGCATCGATTGGTCAAGACTCACTTGGAGCGAAGCCCTATCCCCGACTCTACGACTACTACGATGGTCGACTATTACTTATCGGTGACGCGATAAAATTTTTTATGGCAAGCAATTTCATGGATTTCAACTCGATAGGAGGCTTAAAAGAAAAAGTAGCTTAAACTAAAAGGGATGAAGGATTGAGGTACCTCCCATCACAGGGAGGGGGGTCTCATCAACTGCAATGAATAAAGAAAAGAATGCCTATCCGCATGTTCACATCTAACTCGCTAAAAGTCTTACACTCACTCGGGCAGGAAAAGGGGCTTCCAAGCCAAGGTCTGGGTAAGGTACTGGACCAAGGGGGCCGTCTCACCAGTAACTTCTTCAACCGACTTAGTTTTCTACTCTACTAGGACAAAAGCTTATATTTCTACTTCAGCCAATGTCTCTATATTATAGGTGGCTTCCATCTTTGATTGCTTCTTCATAGGGATGCTACGCAATAGAAGCTTAAAAGCACCCATTTACCCAATAGAATTCAAAGCTACTTATTGTTCAGTTTTATAGCAGTTTGTGATCGACCTCAAGACTATATTAGCTGACTTTATTCTATTGAAAGAGAGGGATGAGACTCAAGAATCTCTTACTAAGCCGCACCTCTCAGCTCTAGTTAGACTTTGCTTTCTTAGTTATATTGAGATAGGTCTTTTACTCAAGAATAGCCGCCCCTTGCAGCAAGCTTGTTTTCCTTTGTATGCCAGTCTGAGTTTATTGTTCGTTTCATACTATACTCTTATTAGGAAGTAGTAGTGAAAGAGATTTGTAAACGTCTTAAATAGCTCCTTTTTCCACATAAAAACGTCCACTTAAGAAGTTTCAGAGGTTGCACGCGCCAAGTAACTTACTTGCTTATCATTTAGTCTTATATCTTAAAGTGTAAATAAGCTCCCCTTACCGGAGACAGGAAGACACATTACAAACTGACACGTTGAATTTAATGGGGGCATAGACAAGTGCATTCGAAACAGCTTGTAAAAATCCGAAAGCAACCAAGCATTTGTATTTGGTTCAGAAGAGGTAAAAGCGCTAGGGTACTACTCGTCAAAGACAGCTATCACCATATACGATATGTCACCGCAAACTCCATAAAGAAAAGTCCTTATTAACACTAAACTAGCTGCCCATGGACAAAGACCTTATAAGAAGAGTTCGGGGAGCCCTTTCTCAAGCATAAGGGGAAATACATGTATGTACTACTGTTTTTTATCTTTCTGCTTTACTTTCTAGTCTTGCTATAGTCTCCCTTGCATTCTCCATACCTGAATTCGGAACTACCATATCTAGAGCTAGTTACCGCTAAATAAAATATATTCAATAAGAACCATTACTATTTAAAGCATCAGATCCAGTAGACAAAGGCAAGGAAATGGTTGATGAAGACAAGTAGTGACAGGCGGGGTTGAGAATAAATCTTATAAGAGTCGTAGAGCGTAATGCCATGTTAAAATCTTATATTATAGAATGGGAGTAACTTGCTTTCGATGCAAGAGCTGGAATAGCCGTGTGTGATCTTCCATAATGCTTATCTAAAGAAGCCTCATTTTGAGAATAGTCTAATTATGCATCCAATCTTTCTGGATGGGACAACTTCTACTGGACGAGTTCTATTGATTAAGAGCTACTTATATGGGAAAACTAGAAAGTGAAATTCAACAACTATAGCTCGAAAGGCTTATTAAGTGGCACGCCTCTTTTTATTATAACATAGAAGTGCTCCTTAATTTACGCATACAATATAAGTTTAAAAAGGCAGCCTCATCTGAAGAATGCAGCGACAATTACTCCTATTTTGGAAAGGCATACACATAATGCATGAAATACATTCCCGAGTAAAGCCAAGTAGTATTTCTGGAAAGAATAACAGTAAAGCTCTACGAGCAGCTGCTAGTCACAGACAATAAAGAATAGGGGATTGTTGATTCGAGAAGTTCTATACTATATGGTTGTTCAGGTGCTTCAACGTCTTCTATTACATTGGGTGCATACATAAGATCGAGATCATACACACTAATGGCATCGGCCCTTACCCACTACTACATAAAAGGCTTTTCCCGAAAAGTCCGTTAAGCTTAACTAGCACAAAAGATCCAGAAGAAAGAGAGACATATGGATCCTTTCCTAGAAAATAGAATACCACCAATCTTATCTTACTGTTTGAGCCTGACTCGCCCTAGCTTATTTTGGACAATCTTCTTACTCTAACAGACCACTTGTCAACCCCTACTCGCTTCAGGGCTTCCCCCGTAGCATAGCTTTCACGCATCTCCTATCCATATTAAAACATAATATCCCTATGAGAACAAACAGAATAAATGGGATACCTACATTCTACGTTAACTTATTAGTATGCGCATTCGTATGAACCTCAAAAGACTTGACGTATTAGCCGCTTACTCTAGAAAGAAATGGACATGTAAGAAGAACAACAAGTACTAGCACTAAGAGCAGGATCAAAAGCCAGGTGATAAGTCTTTCCTAGGGATCTTTACTCGTGAACAGTTGCTCAATGCAGAAAAGGGGCTCTTTGATTGGTAATCTATAGGCACAGCTAATGGTACTTCATCGGCAGCATCGAGTGGAACATAAACAGAAGGTGCTTCTACGACTACTATAACTACCTTATTCATAATTAGAGAGCAAAGGCAAAGACGCACATCACTTCAAAC